>CAUYQG010066112.1:0-12118 GCA_963574415.1 Tarsius wallacei | reverse complement strand
ACAATCTCTTAACAAAATGGCTGCTCTAAAATCTTATTCTCTACATACCTATACTAAACTTAAACCTATGATTCTAATACAAAAAAGGGCTTGCAATTATATTAAGGCTCTCATATGTGACCTGAATTTGAACAGCTTATATAAGGGCCAAAACCGCAGTCTGTGAGAGACGGGAGCAACGAGTTTCCAAAGCTAACCATGCCTGTTGTTGTTTCAGAGCCTCATGCTTAGATCATCAGAGTTATTTCTGGTTAAATATGCTAAATTATTAGAGGGGAAGGTAATGGCATCTATAGCTCCTGAACACTTCCTAGAGGTCTCGGGGTCCACGGCCCTCCCTGATTTCTAAGGTTCAGTGGGCCTCCTTGGCTGGCTGCCAACAATTGACATGTACATAAAAAGATAATTTTTTTAGACACGAGCAAGAACAGTGCTTCTTTAAACTTCTCATCCCCATGGCTTCCAGGCACAGTAAAAAAGACTTGGACAAAGACTTTTGGATAAATTCAAGGCAGGAATCTTGCAAAAATGGAAAGAAATCCCCAAATTGAAACTATAGATGTGTGTTGGTTGAAATGCATTCAAGAAATATTTATAAAATAATTTCACTGTGGTGACATTGAGATTATAAACAGATGCAAAACTTTAGAGAAAACAGAGCTTACTTTACTACCAAAGCAGGGATCTACTATCAGGTAGATTCACTGTTAGTTATAGCCTCCATGAAAATACTTGCCTACTCTTAGTCAAGAAGACAGTCTTTTCAGTCATCTTTTCTACTGCTAGAACTTCCTTTAAGTTTAAAGAAGGCAATTTCAAAAAAGCCAATGTTAATGTATAGGCAGTGAATAGTTAATGATAAAACTCATAGTCTGTACCGCATTGTGGTACGTTTGTGATGTATTTAGGACACCTACCTTGAGTCATTGAAAAAGAGATAAGGCCTTTCCAAGCATCATTCAAATAGTAAGAAAAATCCATGTTGGAACATATCACAAAACCAAAATGTCCTTCTGGTGTCATCATCAGAGATGAACAGATCATCCTATATCCCTGAGTTGTATTTCTTAGGGTTTAATTAGGTAAGTAAGAAACTGTGATGATTGCAGAGTTTTGGCTTTTACCTGCTTTGGATTTTGACGCAGGTTTATCCCACATTCTTTCTCCTTCTAACACCTCCTCATAGTCACCATGACAAAACCTAATTAACCTTTATTCCACAAAGCTCCCTCATCCTTCTTTTTATCATTCTTTCACCCAACAAATAGTTTTTCTGTGATATACTAGAATTTTAATCACCTGTGACAATGCCTGTCTCTCCCACTTACCAAGTTTCTGGAATAGTGACCATGTTACATTCATTTTCATTTTCTCCATATTATTCAGCAACTGTGCTCAGCTCAGAATCACAGCTAATTTTAGTACTTGTGACTACGTAAACTCGAGACGGTCAAAAATACAAAATTCAGAGAGGCGTGCTTTTGTGATTTTTTTCCAGGAATTTTGACAAAATAGAAATTGAATAACAAAAAGAGCAATAAGTTGAAATAGGAAAAAAATAATCTCAGTAAAGTAGAAACGGGATAGAATGAGACGCTGCTGTAGCTGGCAACAAAATGACTAGTTAAGATAAGATAGGGATGTGTATCTGTGTTAAATGTCAGTACAGATAACAGCCCTTGGGTTCTAAGATACTGATACTAGTAGTGTTGCATTCCTTGTGGTCCAGATGCATCCAGCAGGGCACATAAAGTGAATCTATTCACATGCTATTCATGTTGTTTCTGTAAAAAATCGTCCTTGCTCTTCCCTTTTTTCCAGAAACAGAAATCTCCCTTTATGTATTCCATTTAGATTACATTTAAGGTCAAATTTATGAGCAGAGCATTGGGGTTTATTTGAACATTAGTAACTTTTAGCATTTTCTAACTTGTTGCACTAACCATCTTTTTCTCCTTTCTCATTCTCTACCTTCTTCTTTTAAACTTGTTTCCCTTCTCTCTCTCTCCCTCCCTCTCTCCATTCTGTTTTCTTCCTTCTTGTCTCTTTTCCTCAAGTCTCAACCTTTTGAAGGACTCAGCGCTGGCAAGATTTAAAGCTCTGGAACTTGGTGATTTTTGATAACTGTTTGTTCCCTCAGGGTTGACTTGAGAAATGGAGGGGATACCCGGATGACCTCCTACACCTGTGCATGCTGCCATTTTATGTTCCTGCATCATCTCACTTTCGGCATCAGCTCTAGGTTTTAGAAAAATAAATATGATTGTGATTCGGAGTTAGACTTTTTTGCCTACTTGGAAGCAATAGCAGCAAATCTGGCTCTACTCATCAGATCTTTGGACGTGTCTTCTTTTGTGAGTCACATAAAGGAGAATAAGCTGGTGAGTTTTGTTATAACCCAAGTTATAATGGTTATCTATACTGAAGATGTCTGAAGAAATGCAATGGATTTATCTGAAACTTAACTAACCTTTTCCTGTTAATAAATATATTGATACAATGTGTGAATTTTCCATCCTAAAGCTAGCATTGTACTTAGTGGGAAACTAAAGAAAGCAGTAGTGGGATTTTCTCTTAGACTAGCAACAAGACAAAAAGACAAACCTATATCTTGGTTTCTAAATACCATGGTCTAGTAATAATAATGATAATAATAAACAAGAATTCCAAAAGCTCTTTGGAGGAGGGGCTTATTTCAAAATTGGGGCAGGAAAATCATAAGATGGGCATGGAATATTTCATGATGGCAGAAGGTAATGAAATGCTTAGGACACAGAGTCATGTCAAAAAGACACAGAAATCAACTAGACAGAGCTCCCAATGACCAAAGGAGAAAATTTGAGCAAGAAAATGAATGATGCTAGTATTTTTATTATAATACATAATCAATAGAGTAAAATAAATAAACATGAGTTCATATTGATGAATAAATAATAAGATAAGTTATTGAATAAAATTATATGTATTCATGTATAAATATAGCATATTCAATAATTGGTGGTAAAAAGGACTGCTCCTTATATAAGGATGTCAATTAACAGATGTATAAAAATGAAAGATTTATGAAATCATTACTAGACAAATGACACAGTGATAATTGTTCCAGGACAGATCTAATTGATACTAAATATCAGTGGGAAAAAGTTTGAGGAGAGCAGAATAACTTCATCTTAATTATCTCTCCCAGATATTTATCAATAATACATGTATCTTTATAGTGGGAAGTATTCCCTTAACCAAGTGACTAATGCCAACATCATCAGTAATAAGTATGACACACTGAGAACATAATATTTCTATGGCATCCTTGCTGAAATTATACAACCGTACCCTACTTATCAGAAAATATTGAATAAATCCAAATGGAGATTCATTTTCCAAAA
This sequence comes from Tarsius wallacei, assembly GCA_963574415.1. Lineage (NCBI taxonomy): Eukaryota > Metazoa > Chordata > Mammalia > Primates > Tarsiidae > Tarsius > Tarsius wallacei. The sequence goes on along the minus strand of CAUYQG010066112.1, from coordinate 8,735 downwards.
TAATTGACCAGTACTGATCCAAAGTGTCAAGGTTATGAAAGACACGGAAAGACTGAGGACCTCTCACAGGCTGGAGGAGATAAGACAAAACAGCTAATATCCTTGATTGGATCCATAACAAAAAAGGTCATTAGAGGAAAAACTGGTGAAATTCAAATAAAGTCTGCAGTATAGTTATTAGTATTTCACCAGGGTTTGACATTCTGGTTTGATAATTGTATTATGTTTACATAAGTTAACATTAGAGGGCATTGGATAAAAGGTTTACGTGGACTTTCTCTACTATGTTACAGCTGTCTATATGTCCCAAATTATCTCAAAGTAAAAATTTAAATAAAAACAAGCAAGTCAAGGCTAAAATAAAACAAATGACAATTATATGTCTCAATCGAGGCATAATTCCAAATAAACTATTGAGTTAACAAAGCAATTTGCAGGACAAACATAATGAACTTTGAATCAATACACTGTGTTGCATATTATGTATGAACACAAAACCTATGTAGCAAAAGGGGACTGATAAATGCCAACTTCAGAATAGTTGTTACTTCTGGAAACTATTGGTAGAGAATAGAAGCTGAAGAATTTTCAAAGGATACTGTACCTTTTAAAAATTTTATTTATTTATTAGTTATTGACTTATTTTTATTATAAAGATGTGGGGTACTATTCAAAGTTAGGTACACAAACGTTGATTATGCAGGTACCCTTGTTGATGAGGTGTGCCCCTCCCTCCCCTGGCAGTTTCCCTCAACTGCCAATTCCACCCCCTTCCACTGACAGTTTCCCACTACTGTCAATCCCTTTCTTATAGTATTATGGTAATGGTTCAAGGTCCACTTACGAATGAGAACATATGGCACTCTGCTCTTTGTTTCTGTGATAGATCACTGAGTATGATTGACTCTAAATCCATCCAACTGACTGCGAAGTCCATATGTTTGTCCTTTTTTTTTATAATACTGTATCTTTAATGTTTAAGTGTACCTGTAATGTTAACTGCACCTTATTTTATTTCCTTAAAGTGAAGTGAGTGTGACAAATGCTAGGATTTTATGAATCTGGGTGGTGGGTTCACATGTGTTAGGTTCTATAAGCTTAAATTATTCTAAATAAAAATTTTATAGGAACATATCATGGAATAAATAGGGTCCTTTAAAGAATGAGAAGCTTGTTTACTATTTATAGGTGGACGAAAAGCATTTTGCAAATGTGAACGCTTATTTGCTGGTATTTTGCAATAAAAACTAACATTAGGCTAGCAATGTTGACCTGATTTTGACTTTTTTCTTAGGATTTTATACCAAACAGCACTATTTTATGATTTCAAGTATAGACGTCTACATGCGTTCTACATATACACACAAAATGCCTGGACTCTGTAGCAGTGACTTAGGGTAGAATTCACATGCTATTGTCCTAAGGGTTGAACCTGGCCCATACAGCGTTTGGTTTGGCCTGCATGGTGTTTTTTATAAAACTGAGCCAACATTTAAAAATTGGATGTTTTACTTAGAGATCCAGACTTTTAGCTTCTCGTGAATAGAAAAACAAGAGGCTGGCAGCTCTGACTGTGTGCTCTAAATGGCTTGGAGTAAGCAGTGGTAGCTCTGTTTTGACAGACATGAGTCCTCCAGCCCCAAAAGTCCCCACTATTCATATCGAGTATGTATTTACTTATATATTTGCCATTTCATGTCTTGATTTTACCTGCTTGACCTTGGGGTCTATGAGTTTAAGATGTCTGTCTCCTAATGTGAAACATTTACTCTTCTTCCTTTCAAGAAATCTGAAAGTATGTGTGTGTGTGTGTGTGTGTGTGTGTGTGTGTGTGTGTGTGTGCTGCAGCAGTGGGTTAGAAAAATGTAAGCTGCAACTTTCTTCCTAATTTAATTTTCTTTAATGCTTTAAACACATGCATAGATTGGAGTGAGTAACCTAACATAGGACTGGTTTTAGAAAGCCCTAATATTGCAAAACTAATCAAACCAACAATCCCTAAAGCCATCTAAAGAAGATCAACTGAACTTCCTTCTACCGAATGCAAGATTGAAGTATTATCTAATTTATCAAACTATGGATCACATTTTTCTCACACAATCCCACAGGTATGCCCAAATTTTGGACATATTTGAACAATACTTAGTCTTATTTTCTCTTCCTCTTCCTCATGCTTTTTATTCGGTTAGCAGGTTAGAGATAGTATTGTACACAGATAACTTGAACCCTGTAATGGAAACTGTGGTCTGTTAATTAAATATTATATGAATTTAAGAAGCAAATTTTGCCAAAAGAAAAATGTTCTTTATAACTTAAGGTCAAATTCTGACTTTATTACTGATTTATAATTGTTTTTAGTACTGGCAAGCATATGTTACCCTCATAAAATGTTGCTTGTTACCATGAAGAATTTCAAGAGTTCTGGTTCTTGGCAAACCCCAAAATGTAGCTGTGGTATCCTGTTCTCTTATTCTTTTATTTTAAAAAATTACTTTCCTTTCTTCTTCTTTTTCTAAAATTTTGATGACCCTAAAGAGCTCTATGACTGTGGTCATGTGGACGTCACATCAAGTGACAGTTATAAGAACTAGGTAGGGTTTTAAAGGTGCCAGTAACCTCTTCTGAGCCTCTGGTGAGGTCAGAATGTTTTGGAAAAGTTGCTAGGCTGCTTTCCTGCATTTAACCCATAAAGCAAGGGTGAGAAGATGGAAAGACATCACTGGAAACTGATGGTGTCCCAAGAATTCTTCCTCCAACTTCTGATCTTTGAGAAGTCTGTGTCTTCGATCTCCCTCAAGTCTCCTCGACTAGTCATCTGATTTCTGTTACAAATACCGCTGCTCCCCTGGTTTCTTGATTCTTCTGTTTGATTTCTGCAAGGCTTCTCCTAAACTCCATCCAGATTTCAGATTACAATCAGTAATCTACTCTTTACTCCTGATTTGCACTCTTTGATGACTTGACATTGTTTTTTTACTATTAACCAGGTATTCTAAGTAGGCTTCCTGTTTTTGATGTTTATGAAGAGAGGTGTTTTCACAGATAACACAATCTCACAGGTGTGCCGAAATTTTGGAAATAATTATCCTAATTCCTCGAATTTCGTGGGTAGTAAAAAAGTTAGTAATACTGATTATTTCTCTTGCATTGTACTTATAAATACACTTTTGAAGAACATAAGTAGTGAACTCTTGAATGAGAGGTTGTATAGGGACAAACTCAAGATTTTGCTAAGGGATTCTAAAATAAAATATAGAAACTTTGCTATTTTAGCTTTCATTTACATGACATCTATTGTAAACTTATGACAATTTGAGCTAGTTTATTGAGACCCAGTGAGTGTGACTCAAAGACAAATATTCTAACAGAACCCTATATTCTCATGTAAATGGATTGAGGTGGAATATGCTTAAACTTTTTCCTATGTAAAATAAAATATGTGTAGCAGTGCACAAATGATGCTCTTTAAAAAGAAAAACTGAAAAGCAGATGATCTAGTTCTTTACGCACCTATTCCTATCAGTCAGAAGAAAGAAAATTCCAATGTAATCAGAGCGCGTGGGTCCTATGTAATCACCTGAGAGACGTACTTTTTTTTGATTTATCAATTTTGAAATATTGAGTAGATGAGACTAAATGAACCCAAACCATGACAAAAATGCAAAGTATTTGGACAGAGTTACTATGTTGGCAAGGGTTCTCCAGAGAAACAAAAATAATAGGAAATTGTGTGTATGTGTGTGTGTGTGTGTGTGTGTGTGTGTGTGTGTGTGTATGAAATGACTCACACAATTATGGAAACTGAGAAGTCCCATGACATGCCTTCTGTAAGCTAGAGAATCAGGAAAATCAATGGTATAATTCAGTCTGAGTCTAGAGGCCTGAAAACCAGCGTAGCCGATGGTGTAATTCTCAATCTGAGGCCAGACACTTGGAAACTGGAGGGTGAGCTGCTCATGTAAATCCCAGAGTTTGAGGCTTCAAAACCAGGAGCTTCAATGTCTGAGGGCAGGGAAAGACAGATGTGGGCCCTCAGCTTATTAGCTGATGCCCATCTACGTTGGAAAGACAGGATCTTCTTTACCAAGTCTACTGATTCAAATGCTAATCTCTTCTAGATACACCCTTAGAGACACATCCAGAAATAATATTTGACCAGTTATCTGGGAATTCTTTAGCCCAGTCAAGTTGACAGTATTAACCAACACAAGTCCACTCCTTATCAACCTGGCACCCATATCCATCTTCTTAAACCATATTTAATCTCCAGATAAAAATCAAGAACCAGATTATAATTTTATCTAACATGATAAAACTATTTTGTGTACGACCAAAAATCAACGAATCCCTTCTCAAAAAGAGAAGATAAAAACCTTAGGGGATTTAGACCTTAGGGACTAAATTCTATGATGTAAAATTAACAATAATTAAATACTGATATAAAGTCAAAGCAGCTTATGTGACATGGTAAGGGAATAAAAGAGGAAATAAAATAGATATGTGCATACATACACACAAATCTAGTCATAACAAAATAAAGTACTCATCAATTTCAACCTTCGTTTCTATAACTGGTTATGTGGTTGTAGACGGTCTGGTTTACCTGGTGAGCTAACCTGAATCTTTATTTTTGAAGGATCTGGGTCATTCGTGGTCTTGCTTGGATTGGGTTGCTGTAGTTTTCCATTAACCTTAATCACAGGACATGATAATGCTAACAGACACCCTGAGGGATTGCAAGTATCCAGAGACACTCTTCCTTACCTTCATTAAGGAGTCGTTCTTTTTCCTTGGTAGTCAGGATCAATCAGAGAAATAGCACTATATGTTATATGCTATATGTGGCACCATAAATTGGATTCAGAATATACAGGCTTATGGAGAACCTTGCCCCAGCCCCGTGAAATATTTCCACCTAGCTGGTACTGTAACTGAATCATCGAAAGGTCATTCAGTTAGTCGATCAAAGCCACCTGCTTTGGGATGATAGGTAACATGGTAAGATCAGTTATTTCTATGAGCATGGTTCACTGACATATTTCTTTGAATGTAAAATGAGTTCTGGTCAGAAGGAATGCTGTATGGAATATCACGGTGGTGGACAAAGCATTCTGTAAGTTCATGGATGGTAGTTTTGAAAGAAGTATTGCATAGAGGAATGAAAAACCCATTTGATGAGTAAGTGATCCAGTAAGAGCAAAGTGCCTTCCTTTTTTAAGATGGAAACCGTCCAGTGTCTTCAATCTGCCATCAGGTAGCTGGCTGCTCACCCGGTGGAATGGGACCATATTGGGGGTTCAGTGTTTCATCTTTGCTGCTGACAGATTGGGAACTCAGTGGTGGCAATCGCCATGTTGGCCTTGATGAGTGGCAGTCCATGTACCGAGCTCATGCATCACATCCAACTCATGAAGCCATAAGTACAGGGAGAGAGAAGGCAATGCAGTAGGGGAGGGGGTCATAGGCATTTGGGTCATTTCTTTGTGTCACTTGCTTGTGCCTTCTGGGCCTGTTCAGGTCTGATCCTGTACATACCACGTCATTTTAATGACAATGCTGTTGTGCATGCCCTATTTTATGACTTGGTGGTCAGATAACACCCAGTTGATAATAGGTAGCTCAGATTCCATGATAGCTTGGTGGCCCATGGTCAAGGGTTTAGTGCACTAAAGCTTAGTAGCAGGCCAAGAGCTATCTCTCAAAAGGAGAGCAATTGTCTGCAAATGATGGCAGGCAGGGCCTTACTCCCAAATTCTGAGGGCCTGAGTGACGATTCACCTAGGGGAGTCTACCAAAGGGTCTAAACAATATCCCTGTCTGCCACTGATACATTGGACACCATTGGTTCTACTGAGTCATATAGCCCGAATGGTAGAATAGCTCCACACAGCAGCCTGTTGCTAGCTAAGCCTTCTCTTGTTCTGGGCCCCCACTCAAAACTAGCAGATTTTTAAATCACTTAGTAAATGGGCTAAAGTAACTCACCCACATGAGAAATATGTTTCCTTCAAAATCCAAGTAGACCAACTAGCCATTATGCCTCATTCTTAGTTGCAGGAGGGGAGATGCAGCAACTTCTCTTCACCTTAGAAGGCAGGAACTCATTTTTCATCTTGAGTTCTAGTTTGGTAGTTCTCTTTGTGATGTCCTTTTTATGACCTGTTTTTCTCCTTCCATCAAATGCTGGAGATAGTTATAAAGGCTATATTATATTTATTTACTTGGCTGGACTAAAGGACAGGAAGAAGCTCACGACCTTGCTTCTGTCACTAACTGATGGACAATAACCCTTAGGAATTTGGATGAAAGGTCTTCAACATCAGCCTTACACTTGGTCTGAACCTAATGTTAAATCTGGAACAAAATCAGTATTATGCTCTAAAAAAGGGTTTTTAAGGTTTTAACGTTTTCCTATATTCATAAAATTCAGAAGCCAACTTGTTTTTAAATCTATTATTGTGAATTATGACTATCAAAAATAGTTTGATGTCTGCAAATAACTGCTACTTATGGCTGCTTTATCTAATGAACAATTTCATTCACTTTTTTATTATGAAGATGTGAGGTACAATTCAGAGTTAGGTATACAAATGGATTATGCAGGTACCCTTGTTGATGAGGTGTGTCCCTCCTTCCCCTAGCAGTTTCCCTCAGCTGCCAATCCCACTCCCCACCCTGGCAGTTTCCCACTACTGCCAATCCATTTCTTACAGTATTATGATAAATGTTCAAGGTTCACTTATGAGTGAGAACATATGGTCCTTTGTTCTTTGTTTCTGTCATAGATCACTGAGTATGATTGACTCCAGATCCATCCAAGTTGCTGCAGTCTCACTCTTTGTCGTCCAGACCGGAGGGCAGTGGCACGCTCGCGAACACCGCAGCCTTGACCTGCTGGGCTCAGACGCTCCTTCTGCCTCAGCCTTCCAAGTCATTTCTTCACTTAAAAAAAGTTTTTTTGAGCAGTTTTAGATTTACAGAAAAATTGAGCAAAAGTACAGACAGTTCCCATATGGTCCTTCACCCGCATCCCACAATTTTCTCTATTATTAACGTCTTGCAATAGTGTGGAACGTTGGTTGCAATTGATGAGAGTGGTTTCTACTTCTCTCACACATTTCTTCTTCTTCTTCTTCTTCTTCTTCTTCTTCTTCTTCTTCTTCTTCTTCTTCTTCTTCTCCTCCTCCTCCTTCTTCTTCTTCTTCTTCTTCTTCTTCTTTTTCTTCTTCTTCTTCTTCTTCCTCTTCTTTTCAATAGCTTTCGGGGCACAAGTGGTTTTTGGTTACATGGATGAATTGCATCATGGTGAAGTCTGAGCTTTAAGCATACCCATCACCCCAACAAGTGCACACTGTACTCAACTGGTAATTTTTCAACCTGTACCACACTCCTGCTTTCCCCATGGGTCTCCAGTGTCCATTGGACCACTCGATAAGCCTTCGTGGATCCATAGCAGAACACCCACTTATAAGCGATAAAATGTGATATTTGGTTTTCTGTTTCTGTTACTGTACTTAGGATAAAGACCTCCCATTCCACCCAAATGGCTGCATAAGTCATGAACCCAAAAGAAGAAATACAACTGGCCAGCAAATCTATGGACAACATGTTAAACATCACTAATCATCAGGGAAATACAAATTAAAACCACAGTACCACCTTGTCCTAATCAGAATGGTCATTATTAAAAAGCTAAAAACAATAGATGTTGGTGTGGATGAAGAGAAAAGGGAACATTTATGCACTGTTGGGGGGGATGTAAATTAGTACAACCTCTGTGGGAAAAATCATAAAGATTTCTCAAAGAAATAAAAGTGGATCCATCATTTGGTTCAGCAAACTCACTACTGGGCATGTACCCAAAGGTAAAGAGGTCATTAGATAAAGAAGACACCTGCACTCATATGTTTATTGCAGCAAAATTTGCAATTGCAAAGGTATGGAATCAACCTGAGGGTCCATCCACTCATCAGTGGGTGGTGAAAATGTTATATAGATATAGAGATATTTCACATATAAAGAAAGAGAGAAAAATAGAGCGGGTGCCAAAAGTACATACACATTATTTATTTATTATTTTTTGTTTTTATTTATTTATTATATAGATGTGGGGTACATTTCAGGGTTAGGTTGATAAACACTGGTATGCCTCTCCCTCCACTGGCAGTTTCCTTCCACTGCCAATCCCAACCCTCCCACCCTCGACAGTTTCCCACTACCGCCAATCGCTTTCTTACAGCATTGTAATTGTTCAAGGTCAGTTTATAAGTGAGAATATATGGAACTCAGTTCTTTGTTTCTGGGATAAATCACTGAGTATGATCGACTCCAAATCCATCCAAGTTGCTGCAAAGTCCATATGTTTGTCCTTCTTTATGGCTGCATAATATTCCATTGTGTATATGGACCACATTTTTAAAATCCAGTCCAGCTTCAGTGGGCACCACGGTTGGTTCCATGTTTTTGCTATTGTGAATAGAGCTGCAACAAACATAACGTGTGAAAAAAAGGAACGCTTCTACACTGCTGGTGGGCATGCAGACTAGTACAACCTCTTTGGAAGACAGTGTGGCAATTTCTGAAAGAACTAGAAGTTGACCTTCTATATGACCCAGCAATTCCCCTATTGGGAATATACCCAGAGGAACTCAAATTATTTTGCATGTGCATTTTAAGAAAGGAAAACACTGTATTAAAATCGTAATACTCAATATATACTGATAAAAAAGACGAAC
>CAUYQG010066111.1:0-51773 GCA_963574415.1 Tarsius wallacei | reverse complement strand
GATGCTTTTTTTCACTACTCAAAACAGTTTGTTTTTGAGTTGGAGTCTCACTCTGTCGCCCAGACTGGAGTGCAGTGGCCGCTCCCGGCCACCCCAGCCTCGACCTGCTGGGCTCCGGCGATCCTTCTGCCTCAGCCTTCTAAGTAGCTGGAACTACAGGCGCGCGCTACCACGCCTGGCTAATTTTTTGATTTATTGTAGAGATGAGGTCTCACCAAGTTGCCCAGGCGGGTCTCGAACCCGCGGGCTCAGGCAATCCACTCACCTCAGCCTCCCAAGGCACGGGATTACAGGCTGAGCCACTGAGCCTGGCTTCAAAACAGTTTTTTAACTAGTCAATTTTGATGCCTGTTAGTGCTTCTGCCATTTCTTGGTTCAACTCTTCCACACTGGCAAAACGTTTCCCTTTGAGTACTTCTTTCATCTGGGAAACAAAAGTCGCTCAAGGCAAGTTCGGATGAATAGGGAGGGTGAGGCATGGAGGTCATGCCATTTTTGGTCAAAAATTGCTGAACATTCAGGGCATTGTGGGTGTTATCACGGTAGAAGAATTAGCACCTGTTGGTCACAGCTCGGGATATTTTTTCCTGCAAGTTGTGATTCAATTTTCTCAAAACTTCTAGCTAAAAACTTTGGTTGACCATTTGATTTGGAGGTACAAATTCCAAGTGAACTACAAGGAGCCTGTCCTCCAAAAGATAATTCCATTTTGGGGGGGAGGGGCGGTCCCCCTTGTATCTAGATCTGTATGGATATTTATTGTGGCCATCCTGTGATTAACAAAAATTTCAAAACAATTCAAATGCCAAGTTAAAAAAAATTACTTAAACTGTTGAGTCTATTTGATAAAATGCCCAAAATATATTCATTGTAACGAGTGACAAAATATGTACATCACTAGTACATTGTTGTAAAAAATGGTATTTAAACCCAACTTATTTTCTCAGTTTTTCCTCATTTTTATTTTGCCTATTCAAGAGTTACTTTTACCCCTGGTTTCTAAGGAATTTCTCCATTAGTTTTTCTCAATGCTCAAATCCTCTTGGATTTTGTCTGAAATTACTTAAAAGGACATACCCTTACAAAGGAACAAAAAGTATGGCAAAACATACATACAAGGATGCTTATTACATATCTGTATTAATTAAAATGTACTTGTCTAACACTAGGGGATATCCTTTATACATTGTTAAAATCAAAGGGCAGGTTATAAAAGTAGTATGTACTGCAAGACTGCTATTTTAAGATCTATAGTTATAGATAGTAAAAACAAGACTATATTTATTAAAATGATAACAGTAATTATCTCTGGTGGTGGTTTATAGTAAATATGTTTTTGAAATTAAAAAAGCAAACTCCATATTTTAAATTGTAAAATATACGTAACACCATTTTAGCCATGTGTAAGTGTACCATTCAGTGACATTAAATACATTCACAATGTTGTACAACCATCACCACTATCCATTTCCAGAACATTTTTATCCTCCCAAATAGAAACGCTGTACCATTAAACAATAATTCCTTATTTTCCTCTGACCCACAGGCCCTGGTAACCTCTATTCTATGTTCTATATCTGTGACTTTGCTAGAGTAGGTACCTCATATAAGTGAAATCACACAGTATTTGTCCTTTTGTGTCTGGTTTGTTTTACTTAGCATAATGTTTTTAAGGTTCGTTTATCTTGTATCAAGTATCAGAATTTTATTCCTTTATAAGGCTAAATAATATTCAAATATATATATATATCTGACATTTTATTCATCTGTTGATGTACATTTGAGTTGTTTTCAATTTTTTAATTCATGTATTTTTAAAAAGTTATTCATGTAGTTTCTAGAACCTTGATGAAGTAAAGTTCTTATGTTTTGCCTACAAAATTAAGCTGACAATTAGATTTTCCTTTTGAAAAAATGGCCTATAATGTTAATAAAAGACCTTCAGAGGATTCTCTAGTACTCCTTTCCTTAAATTCTTCTAATATTTTTCTCCTTTAATTTTCTTTCTTTTTTTTTTTTTTGAGTTGGAGTCTCACTCTGTTGCCCAGACTGGAGTGCAGTGGCCGCTCCTGGCCACCGCAGCCTTGACCTGCTGGGCTCTGGCAATCCTTCCGCCTCAGCCTTCCAAGTAGCTGGAACTACAGGCGTGCACTACCACACCCGGCTAATTTTTTGATTTATTATAGAGATGAAGTCTCGCCAAGTTGCCCAGGCAGTTCTCTTTTAATTTTCTTATGCTCAAAATTGTATTGTTTGTTCTTACTGAGATGAGACTCACATGAAATGATTTGAAAATAAGATACCAATAAATAATTGGGATGCAAACTTTGGTCAAAGTTCAGAGATGGGAGGCGTCACCTAACTTAATCCCTGATTGGGAAACCAGCTTGAAAGCCCCATCTCTCAGAGACATCACCTCTGGTTAGGTGGAAGTTCCCACACTGAGGGCCAGAGCCTCCCAGCCTCTATGCCCTAAGCAGGTAAACTTACAACTGAAAACATGGAGTTTCTTTTATGCATTCCTGTGATCTTTTCACCTGAAAATTTTGTCCACTGTCCTACTAACTACTCTAAGAGCTGAAGTATCTGCAACAGGAAATTAAACAACTGTGGACAAATAAACCTCCCTAGAAGAAATGAAGGTGGAAAAGGAAGTGACATTTGTTAATCACTTATTATGTGTGAAAACCTGTTTTTTTTAAAAGAACATTTAAATCTGGTGTTAAAATGCCCTCTGAAATGACTCAACACCTGTTTGCTAAAAAAGAGTGTCCTGTGGGTTGAACTGAAAGGATCTTATGGGATTTTATTGAACTCACAGGGTTTTTGTCCAGTGCTTTTATTCTTGAGGGTGAATTGTGCTTAGTATGGGAAAAAAATCAGTGGGTAGTCCTCTTTATTTCCATTTTAAAGAGGTATTAATGTGTGGCTGGGCTAATGGTTATTAGGTGTTTTGTAATTAAATGCATCCATACACTTGTAGCATGTTGATCTCAGTGAAAGATGACTTGGACTACAGAATTGGCAAAGTTCAGCGAGAGGTGAGTTAATTGAGTGGGAAACAGGTTGTTTGTCTCAGTGAAAAGGCCAACATGTTTCTAAAAAAGGTGGGGGGGATGGTCATAGCCTATCACAGCTGCAGAACGTTTTCTTTCATTTAACAAATACAGCATGTATTGATTGCCTAGTATATGCTGAATATTCTAATGCTACAGAAACAATCATGAGTAGAATAGTCAATGCATTCATGAAGTGTATATTCTGATGGAGGTTGAAGGGTGAATAGACACAATAATACATAATATGCACATAGCCTGATTTCAGAGGACGTCTCTGTGAAAAATGGCTTGTTGAGAAATGAATACTGAAGTAGAATCAGGAAATCTGGTAATTAACATTTACTACTCCACTTATAAACCACATGACAATGAGTAAGACATTTAGCAATTTTGGTCCCCAGTTTTATCTTCAGAAAGATGAATGGGATTGAATTGGTTGATCACCAAAGTGCTCGATCACTAGCATTCTGTGATTTTTTGATTTCCAATCTAATCCAGGGTTACAACATCAGCCCTGCCCTCACTGCCACTGCCTACCACCTCCAGACTGTCAACCTAATCAGTGTTTTCTGAAATAAATCTTTCTCTTACAATTGACACATCTATCAGTTTGTTTCATGTGTATCATGTATATCTCTAGATATATCTTTCATAATGAGATTGATAACATATATGATGTGCCTTTTAAATTTCAACACGTCTGGAATCCAAGTTAGAATCTAAAATTTATTTGAGTTCTGTGATTTCATGTTCTCTGACATAGGTTGGAATGATTGCCATCTCAGACAGATGATCGCTGGAAGCTTAAGTCTCTACTCCATGCTCAGTAGAGAGGGACTGTCACTTATAAAAAACAGTGTTTAGAGACTCATTAAATGAATTATCTTGTGGGAGTTGAAAAGTTTTAATGAACATGGCAAAGTTGAAGACCCAGGGACCCTAATTAAATAACTAATTGAAAAAGGGTAAAACTTCATGTGGTTCTTTGGGACCTACAGGTGAAGTAACAACTAGTGAAAGGTAAAAATTGCCATAATTAGCAAACTCAAAAGGACAATGCTATTTGTTTACCTTGGTGACATCTGACAGAGAAATAAGCCTAATAGTGATAAATATATGTCATTCAAAATGATGTACCAAACCAGTTAACCAGTATAGCTATTTCATGATAATTTATACAATTTGTAGAGAATATGCCAGGAATTCTGTGACATAAATGTTGTCTCCTACCAGCCTTATTTAACAGTGTAATGTTAAAACTACATCACAAAAAAGTTATGCCCTCCAGGATCCTGATTCCATTTGTTTAACATTTCCATGGAAAGAAAAAAAGAGTTATGCCCATCTCAAATTAAAAACAATTTTTCTGATGAATTTAATATATTACATAGAAAATAATCTATTAATCAGACTTACAGCTAAATTATGACAGATCATTTATTCCATCAGCAGATTATATTTATTCAGTCATACTAGGTTTTTCTCTTTTTAAAGACTATGAAGTAACTAATTCTATATAACTCTCACTTAACCATTAAATCGTGTAATCAAGTTTCATTTAGACACTTGGGATATATTTTTAATTATAAAATTAAATAAAAATAATAATTAGTATTATTGTTATCATCATTATTGTTTTGAGTCAGGGTCTCACTCTGTCACCCAGGCTGGAATGCAGTGGCACAACCATGGCTCACCACAGCCTCAAATTTTTGAACTCAAGCAATGCTCTCACCTCAGCCTCCTGAGTTGCTGGGACTACAAGCACATGCCTCCATGCCCAGCTAATTGTTTGGTTTTTTGTAGAGACAAGGTCTCACCATGTTGCCCAGGCTGATCTCGAACTCCTGGACTCAAGCAATCCTCCCACCTTGGCCTTCCAAATTCCTGGTATTATAGTCATGAGCCACCATGTCCAGCGTAATTTATTATTTTTTTAAGTGCTTCTGTTTGTGTTATTGTGAAGCACTTCAGTGATACATGGTAAAATCAGAATGATATAACAGATTCACAGTTATTCAACATAAAAGTTTATTCTATCTTAATCTTAGAACTTGATCTCTTTTTCTATTGTCAAGAAAAAAATTTCATCAGAGTTGATGCCTTCTGTGTAACTTTCTGTAACCGAACCATTCACCTCGCCAAATAAGCCATAACCAGAGGCTTTAAGTTGTAGTTTATCATTCTTGGAAGTGATATTGTATTTTGTTTAAATATATCCATAAAAATTATACAATGCCATCTGGAAAATTTTTATACTTATTACATAAGATACATGAGGGGACCCAAAAAAACCTGGAATTATTTTTTTGGATGGTGGGCTCCTTGTAATATAGACATCCCCCACTAGATAAGTGTTCCAGGAACCCATCAGGATCAATGTACCGGCTAGCATTGTTGTGAGAGGCTGTGTTTCCTTCAGTGAATTATTATTATTATTATTATTATTATTTGGGAGATTCAACGTGTTTGCTCATTTCATGATGGGTGATTTACACCTGCTCACACTGCACTGCATGTTCAGTTTTTGACCAAAAAAACGGCATGACCCTCATGCTTCACCCTCTCTATTCACCAGTTCTCTCCCTGAGTGATGTTTTTTCGTTTCCCCAATGAAAAAAGTCCTCAAAGGGAAATGTTTCGCCCATGTCAATGAAGTGAAACAAAAATTTTCAACAGAAGCACTAAAAGGCATCAAAATTGATGAGTTCAAAAACTTTTAAGCAGTGGAAAAAGAATCTTGATAGGTGTATTGCATCAATCATGGAGTATTTTGAAGGTGAGTGAAGTTTAAACATGTAAGAATAAAGACACAATTTTTTTCTTTTTCTTTTTTTTTAAATCAGAGTCTCACTGTCGCCCAGGCTGGAGTGCAGTGGCACTCTCATGGCCACCGCAGCCTCCAGCTGCTGGGCTCAGGATATACTTTTTCTTTTTAATTTCTCACACCTGCTTGTGACTCTACATTTATCTCTTTTAAAATTAATTTAAAATTTTGAGACATTACATCTAAAGACAATATCCCTTTTGATCTTCCCTACCTAAATCTAGTCATTTTCGTCCTCTCCAAAGATAGTGTTATCAATTTCTCATGTATCCTTCCATAGACATTGTGTGTGTATATATACACACACACACACATAAAATATTATTTTGGTAAGGTAGGGAAATACAGTTGCACAGTCTTATTTTACACTTATGTATATGTTTTAAAGAAGAAGATATTACACACAGAAGTGATGACAAGAGATGATATTCCTTTGTCAGTTAAATATACAATGTATAAAAATAATGGAATATAATTTACATTAAAAATAGACTACTGAATAATACATAAAATTTGAGAGAAAAGTAACAAAAGTATTCTAATGTCATCCTATTGTTTTAAGAATTGTAAACATGTTAATTAATTTTAAATATTATTAAATGAATTATGGATGCTAACTAAAACAAATTTAAAAAGAATAGATATATAATCTATAATTTACAAACAAATGGGACACAAAACTGATTATTTTTAAAGTGTGTAGCCATCCCTCTATAAAAGGACATTGGTTTCAGGACTCCTACATGTACCAAAACACACACACTCAAATTCTATAGTCAGCCCTGCAGAAGCTGCACATAGGAAAAGGTGGCCCACCATATACATAGGTTTCACATCTGACAAATTCTGTATTTTCAAACTGTTTTGGCTAAAATAAATTTGTGTGTAAGTGGATCTGCGTGGCTCAAACCAGTGTTGTTCAAGGGTCAACTGTATAGCCGTGAAAGCAAGAACAAGTAGATCAGAGGCAATTTTCTTAGACTAAAAAAGAGAAAAGTGAATTCTAAACTTGCAGTAGGAAAAACTAAAACTCAACCTAAGGCCAGGCGCCGTGGCTCATGCCCATAATACAAACATTTTGGAAGACCCAAGCTGGAGGATCGCTTGAGCACAGTTGAAAGCTGTGGTGAGCTATGATCACACCATTGCATTCCAGTGTGGGTGACAGAGCAAGACCCTGTCTCAAAAAAATAACAACAACAAAGTCAATCTAAGTTGCACCAAATAATTTTCTAAAGACTCAGGAATTCATGACCGTGGGTTCTTCTGGGTCTGAGGGTTAGTTGGTGAAGGACTAAAATAAGAAAATAATTAAAAGCTGTCTGTCTTTCCAACTCCGGCAGTAAGGAAAAGAAATAGATGGCATCTTGAATGAAGGCCCAGGTGATGAGATGAGTACCATGGATGGGGAAATAGAACTATCACACAAGAAGTATCATGCTGGCTACTGAATCTTGACCCTCTTTTCCATCTCTTGTCCCGGAATTCAGGCTAGGAAGTCCTTATTTTTCAGGTATATCATTGAAAGAGTTCTCCCGGATAAATCTAACCACATCAAGGGGAAAGATGTAAAGAAATGAACATTATTAGTGCCTAAAAAGTGCCCCTGCCAGATTACCCTCTAGTGTCAACAAGCCCCACTATATTTTAAATGCTGCCAGTTTTTAGTCTATGATTTTTAAACACGAACAGATCAAATATGAAACATTAGACAACTGAAAAGGGTCTGAAATAAATCAGAGAGAACCATGGATGACAGAATATTCAGGGAGAAAGTTATCACTAGTATACACATGCAGTTAATATAGGTTATTGCATAAATGAAGTAAGCAAAATATGTTCTTGACATAAAAATATAGCAAAAATGAAAAATTCAGTAAATTCTTGGAAGAAAAGGTGAGGTTTTAGACAAATCAAAAGACAATAAAAAGATTTTGAAAATAAAAAAGAGAATTTTAAAATGTTCCAAGATCAGCCCAGAAATTTTCAATGCCCAAATATTTGGAATTCCAAAAAGAGAAAACAAAAAGAGGAAATAGTTTATTAAAGTCAAAACAAAGAAACAAAAACCTTGAAACTTAAAAATTCAGGTTTCCAGATTGAAAGACCTACCAATAACTCAGAACCATGGATAAAATAGATCAAATCAAGGCACATAATCTTGAAATTCAAAACACTATGGATAAAGAATAGATTTATACATTTCCTCAGAGAAAGTTACAAATAATATATAAATATTTATACAGATTTAGAAGTGTAGACTTTCTATTTCTTATGGCAACATTAGAAGCTGAAGAACAATGGAATCCCTTTACAATCTAGAAATAATTTTTTCTGTGGCCTAGAATTCCATAACCCATCAGATTTTCAATTAAATGTGAGTGTGACAAAAATACATACAAGATCTCAAAAACCTATCTTAAATGCAACTTTCCACAGAAAAATATTGAGTGATATATTCTATTAAACCCAATGAGGAAATCAAGCAACAGGAAGATATGGGGTAGAGGGGAAAAGGACACAATACCACAAAAGGGTGAAAGAAATATCCAGACATATATATACAGTATATCCAGGAGGAATACTTGAGAGAATGGAATCTAGACACAGAACTTACACCTTTCATAAAATTTAACTCAAAATAGATTATAGTCCTCGGTATAAAACACAAAACTATAAAATTTCTAGAAGATAACACAGGAGAAAGTCCAGGTAACTTTAGATTAGATTTTTTTTTTTTTTTGATACAACACCACAAGCACAATCCGTGAAAGAAACAACTGATAAGTGGAATGTCACTAAAATTAAAAATATTTATGTGAAAGACATTAAGAGAGTGAAAAGAGAAGCCAAATACAGAAAGAATATGTTGGTAAAATATATATCAATAAAGAACTTGTATCCAAAATATACAAAGAACTCTTAAAACTTGTCAATAAGATAACAAACAACCCAATTTTGCAAACCATGTCATTTGCAGCAACATGGATGTAGCTGGAGGCCATTATTCTAAGCCAATTATCACAGAAATAGGAAACTGTCTACTTTTTTTTTTTTTTTGAGTTGGAGTCTCACTCCATTGCCCAGGCTGGAGTGCAGTGGCAAGCTCACGGTCACCCTAGAATCGACCTGCTGAACTCAGGCGCGCTCCTTCCGCCTCAGCCTTCCAAGTAGCTGGAACTACCACCATGCTGGGCTAATTTTTTGATTTATTGTAGAGATGAGATCTCGCCAAGTTGCCCAGGCTGTTCTCGAACCCGTGGGTTCAGACAATCCTCTCACCTCGGCCTCCCAATGTGCTGTGATTACAGGCTTGAGCCACAGCACCCGGCCCCATCTACTTTCTTAAAACATGTTTATGCTACTAAGTGGGGGCTAAACACGGGGCACACATGCACACAAGGATGGGAACAACAGACACTGGGGACTATTAAAGGGGGAAGAGGGGCAGTAGGGATGAGCATTGAAAAAACACTCATCGGGTACCATGCTCACCACCTGGGGAGTGTCGGTTCAGTAGAAGCCCAAACCTCACCAGCATGCAATATACCTATATAACAAACTTGCACATGTACCCCTTGAATCTAAAATTAAATTTAAAAGTTTAAAAATTAAAAGGGCAAAAGATCTAAACCAACACCTCACCAAAGAAGCTATAGGTAGCATAATTAGCACATGCAAATATGTTCAATGTCATATGTCATTAGGAAATTAAAAATTAAAACAACAATAAAATAGCACTATACCCCCCTACTAGAATGGTGACAATGTGAAACACTGACAACAAGTACTGGCCAGTATATGATGTGATAGAAACTCTCATTCACTGCAGATGGGAATGCAAATTAGTACAGCCACTTTGGAAGACATATGGGCAATTTCTTTTAAAGCTAAACATAATCTTAATATATAATACAGACATCCTGTTATTCTAGTAAATACCAAGATATTTACCCAAATGAGTTAAGATGTTTGTCCACATAAAAAACCTGCACACAGATGTTTATAGCAGCTTTATTTATAATTGTCAAAACTTAGAAGTAGCCAAGATGTCCTTCATTGGATGAAGGGTTAAACAAACCATGGTATATCCATACAATGGAATATTATGAGGAGGGGGGGAGAGAACGAAATGAGCTACCAAGCCACAAAAAAAAAAAAAAAAAAAAAATACATGAAAGAAAATTAAAATTAGTTTAAGTGAGTGAAGCAAATCTTAAGGGGCCACACATTATATGATTCCAACTACATGACATTCTGGGAAAAGGTAAAACTATGAAACAGTGGAAAGATAAATGGTTGCCAGAAGTAGGGATCTCAGAGGAAGGAGGACAAGCAGGTAGAGCACAGGGGATTTTTAGGTCAGTGAAACTAAATTTTTATGGTACTATAATGGTAAATATATTACACTGTGCATTTGTTAAAATCCATAGATCTGTACAAGGTTAAATCCTAATGTAAACTATGGGATTTGGTTAAATAATAATTATCAGTATCAGTTCATCAACTGTAACAAATGTAGCACACTAATGCAATGTGTTAGTAATAGGAAAAATTTTGAAACTTGATGAAACTTTTGGAAAAAAAAAATACTACAGGAAAAAAAATCTTTAGTGTCTAGTGCCAGACTAAGAGTTCTTAGACTTGCCACTAAAAATGCAATCCATAAAAGTAAAAACTGGCAAATTTGCCAGACCCCATGGTGTAATGATTAGCACTTTGGACTTTGGATCCAAGTTTCATTGGAACCTGATCATCTTCACTTTTCAAAACTGTCACAGTCTTCAAAAATAAAATTTTTTAAAAATGAGAAACTAACCCAAGAATGTCCTAAAGAGACATGACAACTGAATGTAATGTGGTATCCTAAATTGAATCCTGGAATATATGCCAACAATTAACAATCCAAAAAGGAAAATTAAAAAGCAATTTCATTTGCAATAACACTTAAAAGAATTAAATGCTTAGGAATAAATTTAAATAAGGTTAAAGAACATATATTCTGAAAACTACAACATACAAAGGCTATTAGGTAAAAACAAAAAACCAAACAAAAACTGAATAAAGTACAGATTTCACTTAATGGAATAATACCAAGAACAATAATAATGTTATAATGATTGGTTCACTAATTTTAACAAATTACCATACTAATGTAATTGGTTAATAAGAAGAAAAATTGTAAGAAAGATATAAAATGCATCCAAATTGAAAAGAGGTGAAACTACCTCTAACCACAAATGACATAGTCCTGTATAAAGAAAATCTCAAAGAATCCACAAGAAAGCTACTGGAGCTATTTAACTAATTCAGCAAAGTTGCAGGGTACAAAATCAACACACACGGTCAGGCGTGGTGGCTCAGGCCTGTAATCCCAGCACGTTGGGAGGTGAAGGGAGAGGATTACCTGAGTCCAGGGAATCTGGGCAACTTGGCAAGACATCACCTCTACAATAAATCAAAAAATTAGCCAGGCATGGTGGCGCACCCCTGTAGTTCCAGTTACTTGAAAGGCTGAGGCAGAAGGATCGCCTAGTAGGTTGAGGCTGTGGTGGCGGCCATGAGCTTGCCACTGCACTCCAGCCTGGGCGACAGAGATTCCAACTAAAAGAGTAAACAAATAAAAACAAATTTGTTGTGTTAATATACGCCAACAATTAACAATCCAAAAAGGAAAATTAAAAAGCAACTTTATTTGCAATAACATTTAAAAGACTCAAATGCTTAGGAATAATTTTAACCAAGAAGGTGAAAGAACATATTGCTGAAAGCTACAGAATATTGCTGAAAAATTAAAATAAATGCAAAGGCTTCCTGTGTTCAGGGTAGGTATAACTCACATACTTAAGATGTCAATACTACCCAAACTGATCTACAGATTCAATGTAAATCCTAACCAAATTCCAACAGTCTTTTCATTATGAATGATTTTTAAAGCATTCTTTTCTGTGTTAGTCCATCAATTTAAAATACATTATTTATTCTATACTGACATGACCGGAACATTTACATTGAGACAGCTTTTAAAAGAAAATGAACTCCATTGAAGTTGTTGACATTAGAAGAACAAATGAATTATTCTTAAGTTTCTTACTGCTTTTAGCTATAATGTAATGATAAAACTCCTGATTCGGCGAGCCCCGCTAAGGAGCCGGAGCTTGGGCCGCAGTTACCGCCGAGTCCGCTCCCGGTCCCTGGCCTGTCGGCGGCATAGCGTGCGGGCGACGCTGAAGCGGCCCACCGAGCTCGAGGCGGCGCTGCGGAGCTCTGGGTCTCCGAAGCCGCGGCGCTGGGCCGCTCTGCCTGGCCCCACTCCAGCCCTCAGGCCCCCCGCCGCCGAGCCGCCTCCGACTTCGCTTCAGACGCTGACCCTACCGCGGACTCAGCAGCAGCCCGCCCCGCCCAGGGGCGAGCAGCGCCTTCCAACTCTGAAGCAAACTTTTCAGAACATAAAACAAGAATATAGTCATTATCAGAGGTGGAGACGTTTAGAAGTTTTTTCTTAAGCAGAGTGAAGCTTGTGCTTTGGGAAGTCAACCTGACTCCTCAGCACTCACAGCACCTGGTTCTCCAGGTTCCTCCTGGATGAAGAAGGACCAGCCCACCTTTACCCTCCGACAAGCTGGAATAATATGTGAGCGTCTCTTAAAAGATTGTGAACATAGGATTCGGGAGGAGTATGAGCAAATCCTCAATACCAAACTAGCAGAACAATATGAATCTTTTGTGAAATTCACACAGGAACAGATTATGCGACAGTATGGGACAAGGCCAATAAGCTATGTATCCTGAGCTTTGTTGCATATCTGGGTACCAGGTTTGACCTTAACAGATGGCTGCTGTACACTTTTTGTAACTGGTTTGATATCACATTTCAGTTCCAACTTTGCGTCCTGAGAACACTTAGTGTTTCTGCAGGTCCATTTTATACAACTTGGAAGACCTTACAACTTTCTGGTTGCCACAAGCATATCTTTCTTTTCTGCTCATACAGTAAACAGCTGGGCCCTAGTGTAATAGATTTTCCAAACAAAAATACCTGGAGCAGCAGTTTAGCAAAATATGCCTTCAGTGGTACTCAGCAAGTGGAGTTTTCTCAAGCAAAGTTCTGTACAACGTGTGTATAAGAGTGTGTATATGTGTATATGTGTATTTTTTAAATTATTATTTGTATCGTGCAGTTTTTTTTTATCTTGGCGATTCTGGCTGAATTTGATGCATGACAATTATGGTTAAAAACATTTGGTTGGTGTACAGAGATCATTAATGTTTTGTGATCATATAAGTTGTAACAGTGGATTGTTTTTGTGTGGCGGTATTACTGTTAAATACAGGGACTGTTTCCAGACACAGAATATGAATCATAAGTTAGGATGGACATTAGATGTGATTATGATGATATAGCGAAGGTCTGTGGTCCTAGATCTACAAATGTGTGCCGAAAAATTAGAACAAACTGGAGATGGGCCTTTGAAACATGGACTTTGCCTAGCTGTATTGGAAAAATACTTTGACTCCAAGCCTTAAAATACCCACATGGAGTCGGTGCTTACCTCATTCAAACAAAAAACTCCCTGGACACTCAACCTCTAAAGAAAAAGGTCTCCCCTGGAGCAGGAGCATAAGGGTTCACTTGGGAGCATAACATAGGTGAGCACAGAATTGGGCCTGGACCAGGCCCCCACAGCACTGCTACTTGGGAGGAGCCACTTCACCTTTGTTCAGTTTTAAAAAATAGAATTTGGATCCTTTGGTCAGCTTCCCCCAAATTCTTTTGCGGTGTCCATGTTCAACTTCTTGTGCTTTGTTTTGGCAACTGCCTGCCTAAAGTTACTTACAGGCTATTCTTCACCTTGTTTCCAAGGCTGAGGAACAGAAAGTAGTCTCTGTTTTGAGGAGGTGGAGGTTAGGCATACATTTAAAAAAATTTGTTTTTATTTTAAAGATGTAGGGTACAATTCAGGGTTAAGCATACAAATGCTCATTATGCAGGTACCCTTGTTGATGAAGTGTGCCTCCCCCCTTCCCTGGAAGTTTCCCACTACTGCCAACCCCCCACCCCCACTGCCCCACCAGCAGTTTCCCACTACTGCCAAGCCCTTTATTACAGTAGTGTGATAATTGTTTAAGGTCCACTTATGAGTGAGAACACGTGATACTCAGTTCTTTGTTTCTGTGATAGATCACTCCTGTGACTTGTTCAGGACCACATTTTTCAAAATGCCTTGTTTTCTTTATCGTTTCTGGAAAGGAAAGTACTATTAATATTGTTGTAGTTTGATTATAGGATAGTTTTTTAAATTAGGGCTTATTTTGAAAAATTATGAGCTTTAATTCAAATGTATGCCAATACCTTCCAAAGTAAGGTAATAATTCAAAGACAGTTGTTCTGATCAGATGGCTTAGAGAAATTTCTAGAATATTCACATTCGAAGATTAATGAATGTCTTTGACTTAAGTCTAGCCAAAAACTACATTATCCTTTGTACCTTTTCATTATATAGTGCTAACAAGCTTAGTTGCAAACAAATAAATTACTTAAGCTATTTGTTTACCTTGCCTTTTTAAGAAAGTTCTGATTCTGTATGGGTCAATGAAGGAAACAAGGACATATGCTTGACAAGGTCCTTGTGTTTCTGGCCTGGTTCCAGCAGAAGTTTGGCCAGTGTTTTCTTTCTCTCAATGTTTGCCCCTAGGAATGTTGATTTAGTAGAATCAGGTGGTGTGACCTCTAGTCTGCGTAGGCTGGATGTAGCCTACTTCGATAATAACTTTACTCAGAACTTCAAAGAACACAGATGTTAACAGTTTGACTTAGACTCTCAGAAAACAAAGATGTCAGCGCTATAGTAAGCTTGCCAGGGAAAGTCCTGAACATTAACATTTTCCCAGCTGATGCTAGCATTAAAATATTTCTTGTTTATGTAGTTTTGCTCTATATAAGAAAACATGCTGTAAGAACAAACTTGCTCTCACCTATTGAGGCAAGACACTTCCTAATCTCGTTGTTCTTTGTCTTTCTTTTCTCATTCCCTCTCCCCACCTCAGGCTCTGCTCTACGGAGCCTGGACCTCCGCAGGTCAACAATTGTTTTCTTATTAATTTCCATTTTACATTACAAATGGCCTTGCTCTAGAACCCCCAAATATGTTTTTGATATGCTCATCCAAGCCCTTTTTTTCTTCTCTACCCTAAATAAAGTAATATTAATTTTAAAGGAAAAAACTTCCAATTATGTGTATTTGTATGGGTCTATTTCTGGACTTTCTATTCTGTTTCATTGGTCTATGTGCCTGTTCCTTCACTAATACCACACTGTTTTGATGCCTTTTGTTTTATAATATTTTTTATAACGAGTAGTATGAGTCCTCCAAGTATGTTCTTCTTTTTTAAAATTATTTTGGCCATTCTAGTTTCTTTCCCTTTCCATATAAATTTCAGAATCATCTTGTATATATTTACAAATAAAATCATAATAGGGTCTTATTTGAATCAGTTACATTCATAGATGAGTTTGGAAGAAATAATATAGAAACTATATTGAGTCTTCCAATCTATAAACCTAATATATCTCTCCATGAATTTATGTGCTCTTTGACTTGGGTCTACATTACTTTGTAGATTTTAATATACAGAGCCTGCACATGTTTTATTAGATTTGTACCTATTTCAATATTTTGGAGCTTCTGTAAACAGTATTATTTTTAAATTTTAGTTTCCAATCATTCATTGACAGTATTTATTGACTTAATTCTTTACCCTTGCTAAATTCACATATGAGTGCTGGTAACTTTTTTTTACAGATTTTCTCAGATTATCTGTGTAGACAGAAATGTGATGTGTGAATAGGAACATTTTTATTTTTTCCTTTCCAATATTTATGCCATTTATTTCATTTTATTGCCTTATTGTACTGCTGAGAATCAGTAAGATGTAGACTAGAAGTAATGATAGTTGACATACTTTACTTGTACCTGAACTTCAGGAAAATCATTTAGTCATTCATCATTAAATATGTTGTCTAATATACATAACTTATAGATTTCATTTATCAGGTTTAAAAAGTTTCTTTTTACTAGTTTGCTGAACGTTTTGATTGTGAATGGATGTTGAATTCTGTCCAATGTTTTTTCTACATCCATTGATATGATAATGTAACCTGTGATTTTCAAATATTTAAACAGTCTTGCATTTCTGGAATAAATCTCATTTGTCAGTGGTGTAATTTGTAAAATAGATTTATTTTTCAGAGAAGATTTAGGTTCATAGCAAAAATGAACAAAGTACAGAGTCCTCCCCCAACATGCACACCCTCCCCCACTACCAACATTGTGCACTAGAATGGTACATTTGTTACAATTGATGAATCTACATTGCTAAGTCATTATCACCCAAAGTTCATAGTTTACACTGAAGTGTTGCACATTCTATAGGTTTTGACAAATGTATAATGGCATGTATCTACCACTGTACTATTATATAGAAAAGTTTCACTGTCCTAAAAATCCTCTGTGCTTTGTGTGTTCATCTCCACTCCCCCCTCCCACCCCCCCCACCCCCCCCACCTTCCTTTATCCTTAATCCCTAGCAACCACTGGTCTTTGTACTGTCTTCATAGTTTTGCCTTTTCCAGAATGTCACATAGTATTATTGAAATAATACAATATGTAGTCTTTTCAAATTGGCTTTTTCACCTAGTGGTGTGCATTTAAGATTCCTCCATGACTTTCATGGCTTGATAGTTCATTTCTTTTTGTCTAGAAATACCATAGTTCATCTATCCATTTACCTACTGAAGACATCTTGGTTGCTTCCAAGTTTTGACAATTATAAACAGTCCTGCTATAAATATTCATATACAGGTTTTTGTGTGGACATGATAGAGTAAGCAGGTTAGACTAGGAAAACTTTGGTGCTGTAGGAAAAGTTCCATTCTCATTGATATCTGCAGCAGCTGATACAGAACCATCCATACAACCAAACAACCTAACTATAGAAAACCTCACACCTACCTACCTATTAGACCCTTATCAGATACACCTGCAGCATTGTAGCCCATCTATGAAAGATGCTTGTGGTTGAGAGTCGGCCACCAAGGCTGGAACTACCTTAGAGACCCCTGAAGCATGTGCATCAATAGCCAAGGCTGATCTAAGATAACCAGAACTTATTTTTCCTTCATTGTAATTCTATTAATATAAAATTACCCTAGGAGAGCCTCCCACTCTCATCATATACCTGATGTCATGACAGTACCAGAATGACTCTGTAAGGCCTAAAACTCCCCCACCCAAAGTGAGGAAGGAGTAACAGAGACCCAGACCTAGGAAAAACCCACCACAAAACCCACTCCTCAATACCCCTAAAAATAAAAGTTAAAGCTCAACAGTAGTTGGATGCAGAAACAGCAGCTCTCTGTAGGCTGTTTCTGCTCACTCTCCTCTCTTCAGAGTGTACTACTCTTTGCTTAATAAAGCTACTTGCTTATCCTGTTTCTTATGTGACTGTGAATTCATTCCAAACCTAAACACAAGAACCTGTTGTCAGTCTGTCTCCACTGGGAAAAGCACCCCCTTTCCTGGTAACAGACATAAGTTTTTAACTTATTATGGTAAATACCAAGAAGTGCAGCTGCCGGATCATGTTGTAACAGAATATTTAGTATTATAATAAATTGCCAAACTGTCTTCCAAAATGTCTATACCATTTGTATCCCCAACAGTAATAAATAAAATAGTACCTTTGTAGCAGGAAAAATAGAGAGATCGTGACACCGAGGCCGTTTGAGGAAGTGACATTTATTTACGCTGGGCTAGCACAGCGGGCCAGAGAGTCCATGTCGAGCGCCACAGAACCTGAGAACTGGGATTTTATATCCTTGTTTAGGTGAGGGATGGGGTGGTGTTGAGTGATTACATATTTCTTTTAGAATCTTACAAGATTGTATTTAGAAAAATCAGATTTTTCAAAGAACAAATGGTTTATCAGGAACTGCCTGGTTGTAAACCGTCAACTCAGAAGAGGATTTTTTGATAAACCTGTGAATTAGTTACTTCTTTTGCATTTCCATTGAATAGCCAGTCTTCGGCCATTTGGCCTTTTTCTAAACAAAAACCTGCCTGGCGCCTGCGGCCAGTCTTTTGAAGCTGCAACTTGCCTTTCAAAGGGAAATGCCTCCGCTAACAACCCCCCATCCTGTCACTGAGCTGGTGGGAGACATTCTAGTCAGCCCAGGTGAGACCCATGGCTGCATGTGTCTCTGTGTTTATTCACTCAATCACACAAGAAATATATTTGAGCATACGCCGCATCCTGCCACACCTTATTGCACCATATTGTCACCAGCATTTATTGCTAGGGTTTTAGGTTTTGGCCATTCTAATAGTATATACTACTATCCCATCACTGTTTTAATTTTCAATTCTCTAATGACATATGATGTTGAGTATCTTTTCATATGCTAACTTGCCATCTATGTATCATTTTTGGTGAAATTCAGGTCTTTTGCCCACTTTTTAATTGGTTTGCTCATTTTCTTATTGTTGAGTTTTAGTATATTTTGGAGAATGGTCTTTATCAGATACGTATTTTATAAATATTATCTTCTTCTCATTCTTTTGATAGTGTCTTTTGCCAAGCAAGTGTATTAAATTTTATTGAAGTCTAGCTTATCAATTATGTAGTTCATGGATTATGCCTTTGATATTGTATCCAAAAAGGCATCCCCATACACAAGATCATCTAGATCAGAGGTGTCCAACATTTTTACTTCCCTGGGCTATATCTAGTAACCTTTTGGCTTTCCTGGGTTGCACCAAATAAAGAGAAATTGTCTTGGGCTGCACATAAATTATGCAATATAGTTTGTGTATAAACATAATAAGACTTATTTTATTTTTTATATTTTATTGTAAAGTTTTTAAAAATAATATAAAATTAATGGAAAATTTGACCTGGTTTTTATAACACTAATCTATCAATGTCTGGTTTAGTGGAAGTGGTTGCAATTATTAGTGAGTTTTCAAGGTGCTCACCAGAAATGTTTGTTCAAATTTTACTCTCTGTGTGCTTCATAATTAAAAACAGCTGCTCACAAATGTATGTGCTGTCAAAAAACGATGTCATGAATAAGCTATGATTGTGAACTTCAAAAATAAAACTATGCATGGGGTCATGAAGGAAATAAATGCTAAAACATACATGATGTTAAAAGATTTTGGGGGCTGCATTACTAGCTGTCCTGGTCTGTATGCAGCCTGTGGGCTGCAGGTTGGACAAACCTGATCTAGATTTTCTCCCATGTTATCTCCTAGGAATATTATGTTTTTGTATTTTACAGGTAGGTGTATGATCCATTTTGAGTTACATTTTGTAAAGGGTATAAGGTTTATGTCTAGATTAATTTCTTTTCATATGGCTATCCAATTGTTCCAGCATGATTTGTTGAAAAGGCTGTTTTTCTTCATTGCATTGTCTTTACTCTTTTGTCAACTTACTGTATTTATGTAGGTCTCTTTCTGCACTCTATTCTGTTCTATTGATGTATTTGTCTATTCTTTCACCAATACCACATTGTCTTGATTACTATAGCTTTACAGTAGGCCTTGAAGTTCCGTAGTGTCATTCCTCCAACTATGCTCTTCTTCAATATTATGTTGGCTCTTCTAGGTTTTTTGCTTCTCTATATAAACTTTAGTATCAGTTTGTCAATATCTACAAAAAGGTCCAAGTGAAATAGGAGGTTCTTGGGCTGGACACGCGACTATGAAGAGACAAGTGTTGAGTGAGAAATGTTCCCTGGGAACTTGTCTTTAAGGTCTGGACGGCGCGGAGGGAGGTGTCCCTGTGTGGCCCGGGGATCGTGGGCTAAGGGGGCCCTGCATGAGGGCGACTGGGGAACCCAAATCCAAAGCTGGGCCGTGGTTAAGCATGAGAGGGAGATGAGGCATCCAGGTGGGCCAATCGATCCTGATACTAGGAATCCTTTTGCCAGATTTATTTTCCTTTAATACCCTCCAAGCGCTCGATAAGGTGGTAACCAACTTCGGTGGCTGGACAAGAAACTGGCAGGTGAGGACAGGGGGAGGGACCATACCGAGCAACAGAGCTGGGGCTAGGGGCGCTCCCTGGGATTGCCGCAGTTCTTCGGTGGTCCCTGGTGCCCGGGTGCTGGGCACTGGCTTGGCATGTTTGGGAATTAATTGTCTAGAAGAGCCCCAGGGATCTGGAAGCCATCGCGCCCAATGGCAACCTGTCACTGGAGTGCTGCGCACTTCATCCGGGCCACATTGCACATCAGCAGCCAACAGAAACGCCTTGGAGCTATTACCCAACTCCAAGGTCCGTCCCACTGCATCCCTTCCCATGGGCAAGCTAGAGCCATCCCCACCACCGTAAAAAATGACTACCCACAGGCCTAAAACTTTCCCGAGAACAGGGACCTTCTGGAAAAGCCTGTCAGCCGGCCCTTCTCATATCCTGCACAATGTTCAGTTTCACTCCTCTCCTTTCCATACACCAGCCAGACAGGAGACCACTCTGCAGGAACTTGGTGAAAGTGGAAGACCCAACTTCTGGTAGCCTGGACAGGAAGAGGAGTTTCAAGGAGGCCAGATTTTTTTTGTTTTGTTTTGTTTGTTTTTTTTGAGTTGGAGTCTCACTCTGTCGCCCAGACTGGAGTGCAGTGGCCGCTCCCGGCCACTGCAGCCTCGACCTGCTGGGCTCCGGTGATCCTTCTGCCCCGGCCTTCCAAGTAGTTGGAACTACAGGTGCGCGCTACCACGCCCGGCTAATTTTTTATTTATTGTAGAGATGAGGTCTCGCCAAGTGCCCAGGCAGGTCTCGAACCCGCGGGCTCAGGCAATCCACTCACCTCGGCCTCCCAAAGCGCTGGGATTACAGGCTGAGCCACCGAGCCCGGCTGAGACCAGATATTTGGTATTCCAGTGGAGTCTCCATTAATTTTGTGCCTAGGCCTGGGCCCCTTAAGCCAAACCTCCATTCCCAGAACTCAGATGACCGCCAGAAAAAGAAGTCTCATCATTCCTTCATGAGTCCCTTGATCACATATTCCAAAGTGGTCCCCTCAGCTCCAAAAGAAATAGAAATGCCATTAGCAGCTCCTACAGCTTACTCTAAAAATTTCAAAGGCAGAAAAAAGAGGGGACCTCAGTTGTACACCACTCTTGAGTCTAGTCTCATCCTACTTGGCATCCTCTTCCCCTTAAAATAGGCACAGAAGAATATCTGTCCACACTTTGCTGCATTAAGATTATGCAATGAGGCCCAGGGAAAAATGGCTGTAGACTCCCCTCATGGAACAAAACAAAACAAAATTCAAGGACTACACTGACCACATCTGTCAGTTCTGAGCCTTGTGAAGGTGAGATTTCCCTAGTGCCTTCTCGGCTATGGGAGGGCTGATCCTGTCCCCACCTCCCCAACTTGGTTATGCAGTCACTGCATAAAACTTGGACTTGAAAGCTGCACTCCAGGAACCAACAAAGTTTTAGAAGAGCAGACTGAGGCTGTCAGAGACTCTATCCCTGAGTCTGTGCTTGCTACCCAGCCAGTCTTTCTTTAAGGTTTCTTGTTGCTGGGACTGCTCCATTTCCAATTACTCCTCCATTTCTGAGCACTCATCTACAGCTGGAGAGCTAAAAATGATGCAGAACACCCCAGACCCACTGGCTTCCCTGCAATCCACTAGAGGGATAACCTGTGTGACTGCTTTGCCTCAGGAGGCACACAACTTGCTGGCCCCTTTGGAGTCCTTGAAGTTGGAGACACTTCCAGATACCTCTTCAGACTCAAGGCCAATATCACTCCCTGTTGCCTCCAGCTTCTATCACATTGGCCATCACTCACCCCACCAAGCTACCCTCTGACACCGCAGGCTGACAGGTCTGCCAAATCCCCAACCATACCTGCTCCAAACCAATTCCTCTGAGCATTCCAAGTCTTAATCCTCCTACATATACAGACCCTTTTGGGTCTTCTAATCCACCCACATTAAGCCAGTATTGGAAGCCCAATCTAAAAGCAAGAATGAAGGCCCCTTGGGAGTTGCCATGCACTCAGTGTGGCCAGTGGCTCAGGGTTTGGTAACATAGTCCCATGAGCCTTCTGCCCAAGGCCTCGCAAGGCCAAAACCAAAAACTTGGCTGGGCTGGACTCTTATCTGGTGACTTGAAGGAAGATTCTACTTCCAAGTTCATTCAGATTACTTGCATGTTTCACTTCCCAGTGCTCTTAGGACTAAGATTCCTGTCCTTGACTTCTGGACTCCTTCATCTTAAAGTCATCAATAGTTTATCAAGTGCTTCTCTTGTTTCTAATCTCTGATTTCTTTTTCTTCTGCATCTTTCTAAATTCAGCCAGATAAAGTTATTTGCTTGTAAGAGCTCATATGATTAGATCAGGCCCACCCAGAAATCCAAGATAATCTTCTCATCATAAGATTCACAACCTTTGTTACATCTGCAGTGTCTATACTGCCATGTAATGCAATTATTTGCAGGTTCCAGGGATTAAGATTTGGATATCTGTGAGGGGCCATTCTGTCTACCAAGATAGCATGTCATTAAGAACTGAACTTTATTTACTGTTTAACATATTCTAGGGATGAGCTTTTGAGATGAAGAAAGCAGTACATCCTTATGCTCCCAAGTGCTGACTCCTGAATTGTCAACTGTGCATTGATGTTCAAGAATGAGGGTTTAGGAGACAGAGGAGAAGTGACAGAGGCATAGCTGACCCTTGCTTCTTCCTTCTCTTGGTTCTTGCTTATATTGGTCCATCTTTCTGACCTCAGTACAAACTATGTCATCCCTATTGTATATGAAAAGTCCTGAATTAATGAAAATACTTTTCAATATTTGTCTTTTTAATGCCTAAAAACCTTTCTTCTAACTTAGAATTACCCCCCATGTTCCCACTCTCTCAAAGAGAACAGGCTTGTTAGCTAGGTGGCAGGTGCTTGAAATCATTCCTGCTCTGTAACCAATAAAAATTATAAGTTTGGGTGGGACATATTTGTTTTCATTTTTACCATTTTGATTTTGAGAAACAAGAAAGACATTCAAAGAACATCAAGATATGTTCCCTCTCCCTAAAGAGTATGTATCTCGTTGATAAAATAATGTCCATGTCTTCAATATAACTGTAAAAACCCAAAAGTCTGTAATAAAGTGTGAATGATAAAATGACTACCCACAGGCCTATAACTAAGGAATGCAGGTATGCATGGTATAATGTCGTCATTTGGAGGACCTGGAAATTCATGCAATTTGGAAAAAGGAAAACCTGTGGGAAGGGACCTGGGTGGAAAGGGTGGGCAGGTTTTAAATAGACATCAAGGAGAAGTGCATCAGTCAGCAAATCAGAAAACACATGAGGTATTTCAACATGAAGTTCATATAGTGAATAGCTTGCTTAGGTATTCGAAGACTAAAAATACAAAAAGGAAATACCGAGATAACCCAGAGTTGAAAACTGCAGGAAGCAGTACCCACCCACTATGGTGGGGGCTAAAGAAAAGGTGTTGAACTAGAAAGTGAGGACAGAAATCACAGAAAGTGGGCTTAGACCTCTGAGAAGGGTATCTGGCTGCTGTTGGTATCTAAGTAGGCCCCTAATGGGGTCTTATAGAGCTGGGACTGAGATATCTCTGGAGGGGACAATTCCTAGATGATGCTGGCACCTCTGTGTACAATGAGCCCATGTCTGCAGGTGTTTTTCAAAATCTGGGAAGTGGAACAAACTGTTTTGTCAGAGTGGAGGGTTGTTGCCCTATAATAAAGTGCCAGAGAATAAACAGGCTCCCAGGGCCCTCTAGCGTCAGAATCTAACAGGGGGCCTGCCAGCAAAGAAAAAAATGTGTTTTTCAGAGTCCCAACCCAGCATTTCAAAGTACAGTACACAAGAGTGGATTCAGAGCTAAGATGAAATAGTGTAAAAACTGGCACATATAGAGGTCTCATCATTTTTATATTGAATTTGTCTGTTTTTGTGAGTTTTTCTACTATAAATTACCCTGGTGCAAAGATTTTAAACAGTGCTATTGGCCAGGCATGGTGGTGCAAGCCTGTAGATCCAACTACTTGGGAGGCTGAAGCAGGAGGATTACTTAAACCCAGGAGTTTAAGATTTCAGTGAGCTATGATCATGCCACTGCACTTCAGCCTGGGTGGCACAGCAAGACCTGTCTCATACATTTTTTTAAGTGTTATTATTTCCGGGGATTAAGATGACTGACCAGCGGCAGCTAGAGTGTGTTTCTCTTACGGAGTATACAAGATGGAGAGCATTTCCTCAGCACCCAGAGAGAAGCAGGACAAGTAGCATGCACCACAACTCATCAAAGAAGTGATAATAACCACATAGTGCAAATAAAAGTCAATCAACTTAGGCTGAAACTAGTCAGACTCTTTCCTGGATCATCACAGACCACAGTAGTCTCCAGACAGAGTAGGGAAGGTGAGTAAGGGAAATTCAGGAATTCTGTGCTCCTGCCACGGACTTGGAGAGCCCTCTGAGCCTTATTGGATTCTAGTCCTTCACGGGAAATGGCCTTACACACATCTGTGCCTTGCTGAAACCCATGTGTAGTAGTGCAGAAAAAAAATTAAAATAAAAAGCCCTGAGAAGTTCCAGTCTCCATATTTCAGAAAGTCAACCCTTGCTGGTGGCTGCTTTCTAGCTAACCTAGGAGGGGATGGGCCCCAAAAACAAGTTCTACAGCAGCAGACAGTTCCTATCTAGGGGGGGGGGCTTAGACTACCTCAGGCCCTATGACTGGCTGCTCTTTGACATTCAGATCATAGATTGCCTGAGACTAAGGCAGCGGAGCTAGGTTGGACTCTGCCAAAGAGACCTCTCACTCCCTGTGTAAACTCTTTTGTATCCCCCCACACACAACAGCATCACTCCTGTGGCTAGGGACTCCCTTCCAATCCCCACTGAGGTAGCCAAGAGTGCAATGATGGGGTACTTCAACTCCTTCCCCCATCCCCCACTTCCCTCAAGGGGTCAAAACAGACTGAGAACTTGAGTAATTCCCAGAGACCTGCCTTCCACCTAGGTTGGCTGGGTACTTCCTTGGAGAAACGCATGCCAAGAAGAAATCCCACAGTCACCACCACAGTGGGCTTTCTCCCCACAAGTGCCACTTCCTGGCTGAAGGTCAACAGCACAGCCTATCACATCTGATATAATACCGCAGCTTTGGAGAAGGTCTGATCCCACACCCCAGCTAACATCACTATTCAAGCCACTCTGGCCACTCAGGACACCATCAGCCTGTGCAGGTACCCAGCACAGGACTGCCACAGCTGGCCATTGAGAAACTCACCATACCACGGCTATACATAATCAAGGAAACCCTACAGTGCCTGTGTTAGCCCCCGTCAACTTCAAATAAGAAGAAAGAAATATTCTACCCACATGAGAAAGAACCAGAAAAATAATTCTGACAATATGAAAAAACAGAGTTCTCCAACACCCCCAAAGATCCTAATCAAATGGACCCTAACCAAGCAATGTACCCTAACCAAAATGAAATCTTTGAAGTTCCAGAGACAGAATTCAAAAGGTTGATTATAAAACTGTTATGGGCAACCCTTTTGGGTCCCCTCCCGCTGTGGGAGCTGTTCTGTCCTCTCAATAAATCCTGCTTTCGCAAAAAACAAACAAACAAACAAAAAAAACCCGTTCAATGAGATTCAGTCGGAAAGTTGAAAACCAACATAAAGACATTTAAAAAATGATTCAGGACATGAATGAAAAATTACCAAAGAAATAGATACCTTGAAAAAAGCTGAAATTCTGGAAATGCTTTAATTTCATTTAGGGAAGTACAGAATGCAGTGGAAAGTTTTAACAGTAGACTAGAACAAATAGAAGAAAGGATCTCAGAACTTGAAGACAAGGCTTTCAAATTAACCCAATCAGACAACAATAAAGAATCAAGAGAATGGAACAAAGTCTCCAGGAAATGTGGAATTATGCAAAATGTCCATACCTAAGAATTATAGTTGTTTCTGAGGACGAAAAAGAAAACAACAGGTTTGGAAAACCTATTTGAGGGAATAATGGAGGAAAATTTCCCTAACCTTGCCAGAGATTGAGACACCTAGATAAAAGAAGCCCAAAGAACCTCCAAAAGATTCATTGCAAAGAAGTCATCTCCAAGGCATATTATCATCAGGTTATACAAAGTTAATGTAAAAGAAAGAATTTTAAGAGAAGAGAGACAAAAGCATCAAATAACATAGAAATGTAAGTCTATCAGACTAACAGCAGACTTCTCAGAAGAAACCCCATCTGCCAGAAAGGTTTGGGGCCCCATCATCAATCTCCTCAAACAGAATAACAGTCAGCCATGGATTTTGTATATCACAAAACTAAGTTTCATAAATAAAAGAGAAATGAAGTCTTTCTCAGACAAGTAAATGCCAAGAGACCAGCACTATAAGAAATACTCAAAGGAGTTCTAAATACTGAAACAAAGGTCAAAATACAGCAGTAGAAAAATGATAGAAATCATAAACACAATAGAGAAAAAATAATCAAAGCAACCAGATATTGATTGATGCATTGAATAGTACCTTAAATATCATTATTAATACTGAACGTAAATGATCTCAATGCTCCACTAAAAAGATACAAACTGGCAGAATGGATTCAAGAAACAGAATCCAGGCCAGATGTGGTGGCTCACACCTGTAATCCCAGAACTTTGGGAGGCAGAGGCAAGAGGATTGCTTGAGCCCCAGGGTTCAAGACAAGCGTGGGCAAATTGACAAGACCTTGTCACTATGATTTTTTAAAAAATTACCTGAGTGTGGTGTTGCACATCTATAGTTCCAGCTATTTAGATGGCTACCATGGAAAGATTGCCTGAGCCCAGCAGGTTGGGGCTGCAGTAGCTATGACCATGCCACTGCACTCCAGCCTGAGCATTAGAGTGAAACTCTGACTCAAAACACACACACACACACACACACACACACACACACACACACCCACACTCCAAATATCTGCTGCCTCCAGAAGACCCACTCAACACTCAAAAGACTCCTATAGACTCAAAGTAAAGGAGTGGGAAAAAAGATTTCATGCAAATGGAAACCAAAAATAAGCAGTAGTAACCCTTCTCAGATCAGATAAAACAGACTTTAAATTGACATCAATAAAAAAAGACAAAGATTATTCTATAATGATAAAAGGATTAATCCAACAGGAAGACATAACAATTTTAAATATAAATACACCTTACACCATAGCCCCTGGCTTTATAAAATGAATTTTACTAGACCTAACCAAAAAAAAAAAAAAGGGTCATAGACAGCAATGCAATAGTGGGAAACTTTAACACTCCACTGACGGCAATAGACAGATCATCAAGGCAGAAAGTCAACAAAAAAACATTGAAGTTAAACTGGACCCTAAGGCAAATAGAACTAACAGACATCTACAGAACATTCTACCCCAACATTACAGAATATACACTTTTTTCATCAGCACATGGAACATTCTCCAAGATAGACTATGACAGACCACAAACCAAATCTCAATAAATTCAAAAAAGTTGAAATTGTATCAAACACCTTCTCAGACCACAATGGAATACAACCAGAAATTAACTCCAAGATGAATTTGCAAGAACAAATGAAAACATGGAATTTAAACAATCTGCTTCTAAATGATCCTTAGGTCAACAATGAAATCAAGATAGAAATTTAGAAATTTCTCAAAATGAATGACAACAATGAGACAAGTTATCAAAACCTTTGGGACACAGCCAAAGCTATGCTCAGAGGAAAATTTATAGTGCTTAAGGCCTACATTAATAAAACTGAAAGACTGCATGTCAACAACCTAATATCACACCTCAAGGAATTAGAAAAACATGAACAAACCAAACCCAAGGCTAGCAGAAGAAAAGAAATAATGAAAATCAGAACAAATAAAATTGAAATTAAAAAATATAAAGAATCAATGAAAAAAAGTTGGTTCTTTGAAATGATAAATAAAATTGAGTCAGCCTGGCATGGTGGTTCACTCCTGTAATCCCAGCACTTTGGGATGTGGAGGTGAGAGGATTGCCTGAGGCCAGGGGTTCCAGACTAGACTGGGCAACTTGGTGAGACCTAATCTCTACAATTAATCAAAAATTTAGCTAGGCAGGGTGGCATACACCTGTAGTTCCAGCTACTTGAGAGACTGAGGCAGAAGGATCACCTAAGCCTGGCAGGTTGAGGCTGCAGTAACCATGAGTGTGCCACTGCACGATAGCTTGGGTGACAGAGTAAGGCTCTGACTCAATCAATCAATCAATATAAAATTGATAGGCCACTAGCTAGATTAATTAAGAAAAAGAGAAGATTCAAATTAGCTCAATCAGAAATGAAAGTACAGACATTACAACTCCTATGATAGAAATTCAAAAAATCATCAGAGGTTATTACAAATACCTCTGTACAAACAAAATAGACTATTTAGAGGAAATGGATACATTCTTGGAAACATAAAACTTCCCTACCTTGAATAAGAAGAAATAGAAACTCTGAAAAGACCAACAGCAAGTAGTGACACTGAAACAGTAATTAAAAGACTCCCAACAACAACAAAAAATCCAAAACCTGATGGACTTACAGGTGAATTCTACCAGACTTTCAAAGAAGAACTGGTACAATTTCACTGAAGTTATTCCATAAGATTGAAGAGGAGGGAATTCTCCCTAACTTGCTCTATAAAGCCAGTATCATTCTTATACCAAAACCAATAAAAGATACAACAACAAAAAAAGAAAATTGCAGGCCAATATTCCATATGAACACAGATGTGAAAATCCTCAACAAATTATTAACAAACCAAATTCAACAGCACATTAAAAAAAAATCCACCACAATCAAGCAGGTTTTGTCCCAAGGATACAAGACAGGTTCAATATATACAAGTCAACAAACATGATCCACTACATAAACAGAATTAAATATAAATATGATAATTTCAATAGACACAAAGAAAGCATTTGATAAAATCCAGCATCCCTTCATGACAAAAAACCTCAGCAAAATAGGCATAAAGGAAACATTCCTCAAAAAATAAAAGCCATATATGACAAATCCACAACCAATGTCATCCTGAATGAAGAAAAGTTGAATGAATTCTCCCTCAGAACTGGAACAAGGCAAATATGCCCATCTCACCACTCCTATTCAACAGAGTACTAGAAGTTCTAGCCAGAGCAATCAAGCAAGAGAAAGATATAAAGTGTATCCAAATTGGAAAAGAAGAAATCAAACTATCTCTGTATGCAGATGACATGATCCTATAACTACAGAATACTTAAGACTCCTCCAAAAGACTCTTGGACTTGATAAATAAATTTGGTAAGGTTTCATGATACAAAATCAACACACACAAATCAGTAACACTGCTATACACCAATAGCAACCAAGCTGAGAATCAAATCAAGGACTCAATTCTATTTACAATAGTGGCCAAAAAGCTAAAATACCTAGGAATATATTTAATCAATGAAGTAATAGATCTTTACAAAGAGAGCTACAAAACATAAACGAAAGAAACTGCAGAGGACATAAGCAAATGGAGAAATCATTTCATGCTCGTGGATTAGAAGAATCAACGTTGTTAAAATGACTGTATTACCCAAAGTAATCCACAGATTCCACACAATCCCTATCAAACAACCAATGTCATCTTTCACAGAATTAGAAAAAAAGAGCCCCCAAATTTATATAGAACCAAAAAAGAGCCAGAATAGTCAAAGCAATCCTAAGCAAAAAGAACAAAGCTGAAGGCATCACATTACCTAACTTCAAGTTATATTACAAGACTGTAGTAACCAAAGTACTGGTACAAGAGTAGATACATCGACCAATGAAACAGAATAGAGAGTCATTAAATAAACCCAAATACCTACAACCAACTGTTCTTTGACAAAGCAAACAAAAAGATACACTAGGGAAAGGACACCCTATTCAACAAATAGGAAAATTGGATAGCTACATGCAGAAAAACGAAACTTGATCTCTATCTCTTCTCATGTACAAAAATTCACTCAAAATAGATAAAAGACTTAAATGTCAGCTCTGAAACCATAAAAATCCTGGAAGAAAATCTCGGAAAAACTCTTCTGGACATTGGCCTAGGCAAAGAATTTATGGCTAAAACCCCAAAAGCAAATGCAACAAAAACAAAAATAAATAAATGGGATTGAATTACACTAAAAAGCTTCTGCCCAGTAAAAAAAAATAATCAACAGAACAAATAGGCAACCTTCACAATGGGAGAAAATATTTGTAAATTATACATCTGGCACAGACTAATATCCAGAATCTACAAATAACTCAAACAAATCAACAAGAAAAAAAAGCAAATAACCTCATTAAAAAGTGGGCAAATGGCACGAATAAACATCTCTCAAAAGAAGATATACAAATGGCTAAGAAACATATGAAAAATGCTCAACATCACTAATTGCCAGAGAAATGCAAATTAAACCCACAATGAGATACCACCTTATACCAGTCAGAATATCCATTATTAAAAAAACCAAAAAACAATAGATGCTGGAATGAATGTGGTGAAAAGGGAATGCTTCTACACTGTTGGTGGGAGTATAAATTAGTACAACCACTATGGAAATTTCTCAATAAACTAAAAGTAGATCTACCATTTGATCCAGTAATTCCACTACTAGGTATCTACCCAAAGGAACAGAGGTCATTATATTTAAAAGACACCTGCACTCACATGTTCATTGCAGCACAATTCACAATTGCAAAGATGTGCAATCAACCTATCAGTGGATAATAAATTTGTGGTATATATACACTATGAATACTATTCAGCCGTCAAAAAGAATGAAATAATGTCTTTAGCAGCAACTTGGGTGGAATTGAAGAACATCATCCTAAGTGAACTAACACAAGAACAGAAAGCCAAGCACCACATGTTCTTACTTATAAGTGGGAGCTACACGAAGGATTTGCAAAGGCATGGAGATGGTATAATGGACACTGGAGACTCAGAAGGGGGATAAGGGAAAGGGGTGGAAGGATAAAAAGTCACCTAGCAAATACAATATGTACAGGTGGGGGTGCTGGATACACTTAAAGCCCAGACTTCTTTGCCACTATACAATGCAACCATGCAACCAAAAACTATTTGTACCCCCTAAAACTATTGAAATAAAATAAAAAAGTATTTTAAAAGTGTCATTATTTCCCAACCTTATTGTAGGTTAACACATCTTTACATGATTTTTTGTTTTTGCTTTTTTTCCCAAAGTAAATTGAATGGAAATTAGAAAATTATTACAAATGTTTTCTAAGTATTCTTTTTTGCCCTGTGCTTAAGATCCAAATCTGGACATCAGAAAACCTGGACTCTTGATCCACCTCACTTACTGAGTCATTTGGTGATTTCCTGCTCATTCCCTTCCATAAATTTGAAACCAACAAAACATTGCTTTTACCCCATGATCTTCAGTGTTTCTTCCTACATCCCAAATTATTATGTTATTTTTGACAATATACAGATGTTTTTTAATTAAAATTTATTAGATAAGCATCAAGTTACTTTAACATTTATCTAAGAATCATAATAAACAAAATTTATGGCATAGAAAAATGACTTTTGCACTCCCAAATTTCTCCAAATGCTGAACTTCTCATGTCAGACTCCCACTGAAGTTTCAGTTATAGAAAACGAGGTAACAACAATTACTATACTTGTACTATTTCTACTAGGATACTATGGAAGTAATATACTATGGAGTTAATATTTAGATATGTCTTTTTACAAAACACTAAGATATACAATTCTATCAAGTTTCTAGCTGATTCAATTAACCAAGAGTATTTGCTCTAAATCAGAGGTAATTCAGAATTAGTTGACATGAGGAACCAAACAATTTATTGCTATGGTTTCAGATATTTGGATTCAGTTTTATTTGAAAGCTCAACTAATCATAAGTGTAGGTACATCTATCTACAGGGTTTTCAATTTGGGGGTTGAGGGTGGAAATCCAGTGATTAGGAGACAACTTCTTACTGTAAATGGAGAATGTATTGGGTCTGGAAATCACTTGAGGGAACAAGCACTTGAGGAATGTCAATATATACTTTCCAAAAGAAGGAAGAGCAAAATAAAGTCTTTGAACCATGGAATGTCCCTGGGGTTCTTGGGAATGTTTAGGCCTATGACTATGAGATGGCATAACTATGATTAGGCCGGCCGTTCTCCCTTTCAGTTGGGAGAGAGGAATCACTTGTTCTTAAATCTTCAAGAACATCTTCATAGCATTTCTATTTAACTCTATTTCTAAAAATGATGGACCATGTACTTTATCCATTTAAGCCACATTGGCTCTGAAAGGCTCAATTATAAAAGCAGGAACTTCATCATTCTGAGAAAAAATAAGTGTGGGTGTATTGAAACTTCTGAAGTTTTCAGATTCATAAAGTCTGCCAGAGTTATATCTTTTTAGAGTCATATCTTTTTTCAGAAAGGCGTTTTCCTAAATAAATCACTGGCCTCTGATCCTATATTTCTTCAGGTCCTCACAGGACAGCTTTGGATTCTGAATTTCTGAGCCCTTCTAGCTTAACCCTCCTCCTTCCTTGGTGATCTGATATTACAGGGGATCTTGTCTCAACCTCTCCAAAGTGCTGCTGTTAGAACAGGGGAATACGGATCCTTTTCTAAAAAGCCACCTGTGATCTTTGCTTCAATACAGTTTTGTTGACTGTATGCACTGAGTTTTCTCAGCACACAAGAGTAG
Source organism: Tarsius wallacei (assembly GCA_963574415.1). Lineage (NCBI taxonomy): Eukaryota > Metazoa > Chordata > Mammalia > Primates > Tarsiidae > Tarsius > Tarsius wallacei. The sequence goes on along the minus strand of CAUYQG010066111.1, from coordinate 19,072 downwards.
ATGACATCCAGTTATCATAAGCTTTCCCCATAGGAACTCATCTGGTTTTGAGAAGTGCAAATGACACTTTTCAGATTTTCTGTAAGACCTTTGGCCCATTTTCTGTAGGAATGCAACTTTCACGTGCATGGCACATATCTTCTTTGGAAAGTTTTTCCTCCATGTTAAGTAGTGAGTTCTCTCTAGAGCAAATATTCTCTAGAGTTTCATTTGATTTTATTGCTATACCTCTAACATTCTGCTGAAGGCTTTCTGCACAGATTCATCCTCAGTTTATAGATAATTAATATGATCTGAAAGTGCTTTTTTTATATTGTCTTTTTTCAATCAATTCAGCATATTTGGTTTATTTTTCCTTCAAGAGGTTTTCAAGAAACATTTCAAAGATAAATCAGTTGCTTTAATGATTCTTCTGATTAATTATGAAAGAATATAGATTTTTTAACTTATTACTTATAACCAATTCCAATTTATATCATCTATATTATCTTCTCCAAGTACCAGCAGCTAGACCTGTCAACTTTGACCATTTTTTTTTTAGTCAAGGTCTCACTCTGTCATCCAGACTGGAGTCCAGTGGCATGCTCATGGCCACTACAGCCTTGACCTGCTGGGGGCTCAGGCGATCCATCCACTTCACCCTTCCAAGTAGCTGGAACTACAGGCGTATGCCACCACACACGGCTAATTTTTTAAATTTATTTAGAGATGAGTTCTTGCCATGTTGCCCAGGATGATCTCGAACCTGTGGGCTCAGGCAGTCCTCTCACCTCCACCTCCCAAAGTGCTGGGGGTTACAGGTGTGAGCCACTGCACCCGACTGACTATAGTTATTTCTAACCTTCAGTTTGTCTGTTGTTCCTAATACTAGTTAAGAAGAGGAATTACAGTAGAAGAAAAGTATTTCCATTTTAAATTTGGAAGATGAATAGATGCATTCATAAAAGCATCTATAATAGGTTATAGACAGATACCAAATTCAGGCTAGTAAAATGCAAGCTTATATCCTCACTGGTAAACTATAGTTAGCAAGTGTGTGTGTTTTTGTCTACTTTATGGTACAAATGGATATCTACGAGACTTAAAACTATTTGAGCCTTGCCTTTTGGTGTTAAACCTAAGTACTTAGTATTTGTTAAAGAACCAAATCTGGCTAGAAGCCCTTTTCTAAATGGCTGACTTTGGGAACATGAAAGAAATAAGGAAAATTCACAAATTTCATAAATTTGCTAATTGTTTTTTCCTCCTTAGTATATTAACCTGAGTTCAGTGGAATATATTTCAGCTCACTTTTATTCCTCTTACATAATAGCAGAGATTTATTGAAACAATACTGCCTGACTTGATGCTTGTCTTTTAGGTTCTAAGAGACTTAAGTCTCCTGGAGAATATAAGTTAATTGTATGCTATTTAATTTCCAAATTAGTACTAATTGCCTTAGTGATAAAAGCAGAGATGCTATAAATTTAGTGGCTTAAGACATCACGGGCTGGGCTCGGTGCCTCAGCCTGTAATCCCAGCACTTTGGGAGGCCGAGGTGAGTGGATTGCTTGAGCCTGAGGGTTTGAGACCAGCCTGGGGAACTTGGCGAGATCTCGTCTCTACAATAAATAAAAAATTAGCCAGGTATGGTGGCGCATGCCTGTAGTTCTGGCTACTCGGAAGACTGAGGCGAAAGGATCGCTGGAACCCAGCAGGTCGAGGCTGCAATGACCAGGAGTGTGCCCTGCACTCCAGTCTGGGGGACAGAGTGAGACTCCAAATCAAAAAAAAAAAAAACATTCTGGGGCTTTGGACGTGGACATCTTTGAGTAACCCATTATTTGGCCTGCTACGATTCCTTCTGTCACTCATTCAGTGTTACTAGAACTAAACAGAGGTACAGTATTAACGTTAGTTCACCTAATTCAGAACTCTTTCTTAAAGTCTTAAGAGATGATAGAAGTTTATTCAGTATAACTTTCTCCCCAGCTTGATTGAAAAGGTCTCATTTTTTGACATTCACACAAAAACTATGATTGGCTATTTTTTGCATTTACCTACATATGTGAAGCCCTCTGAAAGTTAAACTGAAGTGGCAAGGAAGAGGAGGAGTTCATCTAAGTGTTCTAGGCTTATTCTTGGAACCATCCATCTCATACTGTGTTTTTGAGTCTGAGAGTTATTGATCATACTGAAGGAAAATTCTTTATATTTTGTGTAAAGCAAGGACAAGAAAATTACAAATATGAATTTGAATTTTTTTTTAAACCAGTAATACAATTTAGACAACCTACAGTGTCTATTGGTAGATAAATGGATAAGGGTAGTGTGTGTGGTAGATGTGTATGTGTGTGTGTGTGTATGTGTGTGTGTACACATATATACAGTGAAATATTTCACCTCAAAAAAGGAGATAGTGCCATTTATGACAACTCAGATGAACTCAAAGGACATTATACTAAATGAAATAAGTGAGGCACGAAAAAAATACTGTATAATCTCACATATATATGGGATTTTTTTAAGTTTGAATACATAGAAATAGTAAAATAGTGCTTACCAGCATTAAAGAGGGAGAAGAAATGGGGAAAAGTAAGTCAAAGGGTAATATTTGCAGTTAGGTAGGATAAGTAAGTCCAGAGGTCTCACGTTCAGCATGAGGACTGTAGTTAATAATGTACACTGAAGATGTGCTGAGAGAGTAGATTTTAGGTGTGCTTAGCACACGACATAAAAGGGCAGCTACAGACAATAATGGGTCAGCACATTTGCTTGACTGTTGATCATCTCTCTATGTATACATATATCAAGTTGCACATCTCAGATATGTACAATTAATTATACGGTAAAAAATAAATTAATGAAACAATAAGATTTACTTGTTTTATCTCAAATTGTCTTTACTAATGGAGTTGTTTTTCCCAATTATCACTCAATAAGTTTGTTGGCTCTTTTTTGTGACTGTGTCTACAAGATTATAGACACAGTCACAAAAAAGAGCCACAGTGTTTATTTTTTTAAACTGTTTTTCACTTGCTGATAAATCAATTGATCTATTTAAAAGATATGAAAATGTTTCATTTGTCCCTTCATTTGTTTACTTTTTCAAATTTACTTTTAATAGGATCGGAAACTCCATGGTACAGCTCAGCAGCTGCTTCAGGACAGCAAGACAAAAATAGAAGTCATACGAATGCAGATTCTTCAAGCAGTCCAGACCAATGAATTGGCTTTTGATAATGGTGATGGAACAGAGATAAACTGTTATTCTTCTTATTATGAGCATATAGTGATACAAATAAATCTTATGTAGGAACAAGGTGGTTCAAAGTTAAGGGGCAGGAAGCATTATTTTCTTTATCTTGAATTTTACACTCTTCACATGGATAGATTCTTTTGGATATTTGTCCCTTGTGTCTCAAGAAGATTGTGACTTTGTTTTCTTTTGTGCTTTTTTTTTTTTTTTTTTTAAATTCCAGAGAAAATCTTTATAGCCAGTTGCTAAAAGCAGGACTAGAAACTGTTTCAGTGTTGTTATATTACAATATATGAGTATCTTCAGTTCTAAAATCCTTTTTCAGTTTTGTAGTTTAGTTGTATAATGACCAAAATGAAAAGTTCTGAATTTCAACAGAGTATTTATCATTACTTCTGTGTTTACTGATTTAAGAACTAACTTCATTTAATGTAATAGGAATTCATTTCTTTTCATGATTTTTAATTAGCACAAATTAGAAAGTCAAATAAATGGCTCAATTAAGTTTTTGTTTTTGTTTTTCCTCCTTCTAGCAAAACCTGTGATAAGTCCTCTCGAACTTCGGATGGAAGAATTGAGGCATCATTTTAGGATAGAGTTTGCAGTAGCAGAAGGTGCAAAGAATGTAATGAAATTACTTGGCTCAGGAAAAGTAACAGACAGAAAAGCACTTTCAGAAGTAATTTTAAATAAAAAGTCTAATTTGTTTTCATAAATACATTATTCAATGTATGTGATTGCTTAAATGACAATTATCTTTTCCCTGTGTAAGGCTCAAGCAAGATTTAATGAATCAAGTCAGAAGTTGGACCTTTTAAAGTATTCATTAGAGCAAAGACTAAATGAACTTCCCAAGAATCATCCCAAAAGCAGTATTATTATTGAGGAGCTTTCACTTGTTGCATCACCAACACTAAGTCCACGTCAAAGTATGATATCTACACAAAACCAATATAGTACACTTTCCAAACCAGCAGCATTAACAGGTATGTAACACAGATCTCTTAATTTTTTGTGCATTTTTGTCTGTATCTGAATCTGGTTTAATAATTGAAAGAAAAAAGTATGCATAAATTTTTTTCAAAATTATGGTAGGATACATGTAGCAAAAAATTTATTGCTTTAGTCATTTAAATTGTATATATAACTCAAAAGCATTTAGTATGGTCACAGTATTGTGCAGCCATCACCACTATTTCATTTCAGAGCATTCTCATCACCCCAAAAGGAAACCAGTACCCATGAAGCAGTCACTCCCATTCCCTCTTTTCTTCAGCTCCTGGAAACTACTCGTTGGTTTTCTGTCTCTATGACTTTGTCTCTTGTCACTATTTCACGTAAATGAAATTATATTAGTTGTGTTATTTTGTGACTGGCTTCTTCTACTTAGCTTCCTGTTTTCAGGGTTCATTCATGTGATCGCCTACATCAGTGCTTCATTTCCTTTTATGACTGAATACTATTCCACTGAATGGGTGTATTCCAAAAATCGAAGTGCTCCAAAATTTGAAACTTTTTGTATGTCAGCATGATACTCAAATGTCATGCTCAAAATAAATTCTCATTGGAGCATTTTGGATTTGGGATTTCCAGATTAGGTATGCTTAACCAATAAGTGTAATGCAAATATTCCAAAATCCGAATCCAACACACTTATGGTCCCAAGCATTTCACATGTGAGATGCTCAACCTGTATACATTTTGTTTATCCATTTGTTAGAACATTTGAGTTCTTTTCACCTTTTGAGTATTGTGAATAATACTGCCATGAACATTTGGTGCAGGTTTTTGTTTAAACATCAGTTTTCAATTTGGGAGTTATATTCCAAGGAGTATAGCTGCTAGGTCATTTGGTAACCATGTCTAAATTTTTAAGGAACTGTCAGATAATTTTTTTTTTTTGAGTTGGTGTCTCACTCCGTCGCCCAGACTGGAGTGCAGTGGCCACTCCCAGCCACCGCAGCCTCGACCTGCTGGGCTCCAGCGATCCTTCCGCCTCAGCCTTCTGAGTAGCTGGAACTACAGGCGCGCGCTACCACGCCCAGCTAATTTTTTGATTTATTGTAGAGATGAGGTCTCGCTTGAGATAATTTTTCACAGTGTTTGCATCATTTTATATTTCTAACACCAATGTATGATATGGGTTCTCGTTTCTCAAAATCCTCACCGACACCTGTTATTTTTCCTTTTTTAAAAAAATTATAGCTATTCTAATAGGTCCATTACTTAAAGTATGGTAGTGATGTCTTCATCTATTTTTGTGGTCTATATTTCTTCCTCCAATTAAGTAAATTTTTGTTTTGTGTATTTGTGGACTCTGTTGTTAAGTTTTTGTACGTTTATAATTGTTAAATCTTCTTGTTGGAATGACTCTTCTCCCAATAAATAATGCTCTTCTTTGTCTCCTTGAACAAGTTTTTATTTAAAGTCTATTTTGCCTGATATTGGGACAGCTACCCCTGCTCTCTTTTGGTTACTATTTTCATTAAATATCTTTTTTAGTCTTTTTACTTTCAGTTTAAATGAATCTAATATGAGTCTGTTTTAGATAATATGCTATTGGAACTTGTTTTATTCTGGCAGTCTGCCTTTCAATTTAATACTTTCATTCATTTACATTTAAGGTATTTAGTTGAGCATGATGGCACATGCCTGCAGGCCTAGCTACTCAGGAAGACTGAGGCGGGAGGATTGCATGAGCTCAGGAGTTAGAGGCTGCAGTGAGCTGTTTGTATCACTGCACTCCATCCTGGGTAACACAGTGAGACCCTGCCTCACAAAAATAAAAGAAAGAAACATTTAAGGTAATTACTAGTAAGATGTAGTACAATTCTCATGCTGACTATTAGAAGTTTGGTCAAAATCCATAGGTTTATGACATAGTCCCCCACAAGACTGCCCTCACTTTATATACAAGTTGCAAACTTAGGGGTTTTGTGGCTACCTGCACTTCTGACCTGCAATTCTGACTAACTGACTACAAATTTCAGGATTCCTACTACTACCTCAGTGTCAGTAATTTGCTGGAACAATTCCTAGAACTCAGGAAAGCACTATACTTAGGATGACCATTTTATAGGACACAAATTAGGACCAAACAAAAGAAAAGAAACATAGGGTGAGATCTGGAAGGGTCCCAAACACAAAGCTTATGTGTCCTTTGGATATATCATCTTTCTGACACATCAGTGTCTATCACCAGCCATGAAGTTCACTTGAGCTTTGGGTGTCCAGTATTTATTGGGGCTCTGTTACATAGGTGTGATTGAATGGATCATTGGCCACATGATTGAATTCAGTCTCTAGCCTTGGGCCTCTCTCTGGAGGCCAGGAGGTCAGGCTGATAGCATGTGGCTCAAAGTCCTACCTGCTAATGACATGATGTCTTTCTGGCATGGCCAGCCCTAGTCCTGAAACAGGGCCATGATGAGTCTCTCCTTGCTAATATAAACTCAGATATGGCCTGAAGTGTCTACCATGAATAACAAAGACATGACTATCACTGGGGGAAAGTCTAAGAGTGTAGAGGCTCCTTCCCAGAAACCAAGGACAAAAACCTGCCAATTTATTTATTATGCAACAAAAGGACTTCTGTTGTTTTGCTGTTTGTTTTTTACAGCACTTTATCTTTTTTCTTCTGATAATACTACTTTTCTGTTAGATGGAATTTTTCTACTCTACTTTTTAAATTCGCTTCTTGTTTCCTTTTCTGTATAAACATATTTTTTCAATTAATAAACTATTTTTTAGAGCAGTTTTAGGTCCACAGCAAAATTGAGCAGAAAATAGTGTTCTTATAAACCCATGTCTCCACATGTACACAGCTTCCTCAACTGTCAACATTTTGCTTCAGAGTCGTACATTTTTTATAAATAATGAACCTACATTGACACCTAATTATCCTTCCAAGTCAACAGTTTACATTAGTGTTTACTCATGATGTACATTCTATAGGTTTTGACAAATGTATAATGACATGTCTCACCACTGTAATGTCATGCAGAATAGTTTCACTGCCCTAAAAATCTTCTGTGCTCTGCATATTCATCTCTCTCTTGCCCTAACCGTTCGGCCCATGGCAACTGTTCTCTCTGTCATTTTGCTTTTTCCAGAATGTCATATAGCTGAAATCTTACAGGATGTAGCCTTTTCAGATAAGTTTCTTTCACTTAGTAATATGCATTCAGGTTTGCTCTATGTCTTTTTATTTATAGCTCATTTTTGTTATAGCAGTGGGTAATATGCTATTTCCTAGATGTACTACAGTTTACTCATTCATTCACATAGTGAAGGACATCTTGTTTGCTTCCTGGTTGGCAGTTATGAATAAAGCTGCTATAAACATCAATGTGCAGGTTTGACTAATTTTCTTAGTGGTTACCCTGGTGATTATAACTTACATCCTAAGTTTATAACAATCTTGTTTGAATTGATACCAACTTATCAGTATAGGCTTATCTTCAAAAGGCTACAAAAACTCTGCTTTTATGTAACTATGCCCCCTATTACATTGTCTACAAATGTTGTCTTTATATACCAAATGCTCATTCACATAGATTATAAATATTGTTTTATGCAATAAACATCTTTGAAATCAGAAAGGAAAACAGTTACCAAAATAGCTAGCTTCCTTCCAAGTTACTCTCTAGTGTTCTTTTATTTCTATCTGAATAACTTCCCTTAGCATTTCTTCTGGGCAGGTCTTCTGATGACAAGCTCCCTTAGATTTTGTTTATCTGGAAATCTCTTTTATTTTTAATTACTTATTTTTTAGTTGGGGCTTCACTCTGTTTCCTAGGCTGGATGGAGTGCAGTGGCGCACAATCATGGCTCACCACAGCCTCAACCTTCTGGCTCAGGTGGTTCTTCTGCCTCAGCCTCCCAAGTAGCTAGAAGTATAGGAGTGCGCCACCACGCTTGGCTATTTTTTTACTTTTTGTAGAGATGGGGGTCTTACTATGTTGCTGTTATTTTTTTTGCAGCTTTATCTTTTTTGTATGTCAATATCTATGGGGATACAAATCATTTTGGTTACATTGATTGCCTTGTAGAGTGGTGAAGAAGTCTGGGCCTTAAGTGTATCTACAACCCCCATCTGTGCACATTGTACCCAATAGGTAACTTTTCATCCCTCCATTCCTTCCCCACTTCTGAGTGTCCACTGTCCATTATACCATTCTCTGTGCCTTTGCAGATCCGTAGTTCAGCTTTCACTTATGAGGAGGAACATGTGGTATTTGGTTTTCTGTTCCTGAGTTAGTTCACTTAGGATGATGTTCTCCAATTCCATCCAAGTTGCTGCAAAAGATATTATTGCATTCTTTTTGATAGCTGAATAGTATTCCATAGTATATCTATACCACACTTTCATTATCCACTGATCAGTTGATTGTCATTTAGGTTGATTCTCTACAATTGTGAATTGTGAATTGTGCTGTGATGAACATGTGAATCCAGATGTCTTTTTTATCTAACAACCTCTGTTCCTTTGGGTAGATACCTACTGGTGGGATTGCTGGATCAAATGGTGGATTTACTTTTCGTTCTTTGCAAAGTCTCAACACCACTTTCTATGGTGATTGTTCTAATTTGCACTCCCACCTACAGTGTATAAGAGTTCCATTTTCTCCACATCTGTGCCATCATGTTGTTTTTTGACTTTTTAATAATGGCCATTCTGACTAGTGTACGGTGGTATCTCATTGTAGTTTTGATTTACATTTCCCAACAATTAGTGATGTTGAGCATTTTTTCATATGTTTGTTGGCTATTTGTATATCTTTTGAGAGATGTCTGTTCATATCATTTGCTCACTTTTTAATGGGGTTATTTGCTTTTTTCCTTGCTTATTTGTTTGAATTCTTTGTAGATTCTGGATATAAGTCCTTTGTCAGATAGTTTGCGAATATCTTCTGCCATTCTGTAGGTTGCCTGTGTGCTTTGTTGATTATTTCTTTTTGCTGTGCAGAAGCTTCTTAGTTTAATTAAGTTCTACTTATTTATTTTTGTTACTGTTGGATTTGTTTTGACCATTTTAGCCATACATTCTTTGCCTGGGCTAATGTACAGTAGAGTTTCTCTTAGGTTTTCTTCCAGGATTTTTGTGGTTTCAGGTCTGACATTTAAGTATTTAATTCATCTTAAGTTAATTTTTATATATGGCAAGAGATAGGGATCAAGTTTTATTTTTCTGCATGTAACTGTTCAATTCTCCCAGCACCATTTGTTGAATAGGCTGTTGTTTCCCCAGTATATGTTTTTGTCTGCTTTGTCAAAGATCAGTTGATTGTAGGTTTATTTCTAGATTCTCGATTCTGTTCCTTTGGTCCATATGCCTGTTCTTGTACCAGTACCTTGCTATTTTGGTTACTATAGCTTTGTAGTATAATTTGAAGTCAAGTGATGTAATGCCTCCAGCTTTGTTCTTTTTGCTTAGGATTGCTTTGGTTATTTGGCTTCTTGTTGGTTTTATATGAATTTTAGGATTATTTTTTCTAATTCTGTGGAAAATGACATTGGTAGTTTGATAGAGATTGCATTCGATGTAAATTACTTTGGGTAATATGGTCATTTTAACAATATTGATTCTTCCAATCCATAAGCATGGGATGTTTTTGTTTGGTTTCTTGTATATGGGTTTTATTATTTTGAGGAATGTTCCCTCTGTGACTATTTTGCTGAGGATTTTTATCATGAAGGGATACTGGGTTTTATCAAATGCTTTTTCTGCATCTACCTGAAATGATTGCATGATTTTGTTTTTGTTTAGGATCATGTTTAATGACTTGCATATGTTGAACCACTCTTGCATCCCTGGGATAAAACCCACTTAGTCATGGTGGATTTTTTTTTTTTTTAATGTGCTGTTGAATTCGGTTTGCTAATATTTTGTTGATGGTTGTTGTATCTGTCTTCATAAGGGACATTGGCCTGTAGTTTGTGTGTGTGTCTTTTCCTGGCTTTGATATCAGAGTGATACAGGCTTCGTAGAATGAGTTAGAGAGAATTCCCTCTTCAATCTTATGGAGTGGCTTTAGTAAAATTGGTACCAGTTCTTTGAAAATCTGGTAGAATTCAGCTGTGAGTTCCTTAGGTCCTGGACTTTTTTTTTAGTTGGGTGACTTCATTACTGTTTCAATCTCACTACTTGTTATTGGTCTGTTCCGGGTCTCTGTTTCTTTCTGATTCAAGGTTGAGGGCTTGTGTGTTTCCAAGAATGTATCCATTTCCTCTAGATTATCTAGTTTGTTTGCATAGAGGTGTTCATAATAGTCTCAGAAGATCTTTTGAATTTCCATTGTATCTGTTCTAATGTTTCCATTTTCATTTCTGATTAAGCTACTTTGAATCTTCTCTGTTTGTTTCTTAATTAATCTAGCTAGTGGCCTATCAATTTTGAATATCTTTTCAGAGAACCAGCTCTATGTTTCATGGATCCTTTGTATTTTTTCATTTCAGTTTCATTTAGCTGTGCTCTGATTTTCATTACTTCTTTTTTTCTGCTAGCTTTGAGCTTGGTTTGTTCCTCTTTTTCTAGTTCCTTGAGATGTGATGTTAGGTTGTCAGTATGTAATCGTTCAGTTTTATTAATGTAGGCCATAAACACTATAAATTTTCCTTTGAGCACAGCTTTGGCTGTGTCCCAGAGTTTTTGATACCTTGTATCATTGTTATCATTTGTTTTGAGGAATTTTTAAATTTCCATCTTGATTTCATTGTTGACCCAAGGATCATTCAAGGAGCAGTCTATTTAACTTCCATATTTTTGTTTAGTTTCACAAGTTGTTCTTGGAATTAATTTCTACCTTTGTTCCAATGTGGTCTGAGAAGGTGCTTGATATAATTTTGATTTTTTTTTTTTTTACAATTTATTGAGACTTGATTTGTGGCCTGTCATATGATCTGTGTTGGAGAATGTTCCATGTACTAATGAGAAAAATATATATTATATAGCTTTGAGGTAGAATGTTCTGTAGATATCAGTTTCATTTGCTGTAGGTTTCAGTTTAATTCCACTGTTTCTTTGTTGACTTTCTGTCTTGATTATCTGTCAGTTGCTGCCAGTGGAGTATTGAAGTCTCCCACTATTACTGTATTGCTATTTCTTTTTTTAGGTCTAATAGAATTTGTTTTATAAAGTTGGGGTCTTTATTGTTAGGTGCATATATATTTTAAATTATTACGACTTCTTGTTGGGTTACTCCCTTTATCATTATGTAATAACCCTCTTTGTCCTTTTTTTAACATTGTTAATTTAAAGTCTTTTTTCTGATATGAGAATGACTACTCCCATTCATTTCATTTGCATGAAATATTTTTTCCCACCCCTTTATCTTGAGTCTATAGAAGTCTTTGTGTATTAAGTGGGTCTCTTGAAGGCAACAGATATTTGTTATTTTTTTAATCCATTCTGCCAGTCTATATATTTTTAGTAAGACATTGAAACCATTTACATTCAGAGTTAATAATAGTATGTAAAGTATCATTCCATTCATTATACTGGTTGTTATCTGGTTGCTTAACTTACTCATTTTTTTCTCTATTATATTGGTGTTTTGTAAGGCCTGTGAGCATTACGGTTTCCAGCATTTATACTCATTTCTTTCGGTATTTAAAACTCCTTAAATTATTTCTTGTAAAGCCAGTCTAGTGGTGACAGTCTAGTGGTGACAGTGTTTGCTTGTCTGAGAAAGACTTAATTTCTCCATTATTTGTGAAACTTAGTTTTGTGGCATATAAAATCTTTGGCTGACTATTATTCTGTTTGAGGAAATTGAAGATAGTGCCCCAGTCCTTTCTTGCCTTCTCAGACTTCTGAGAAGTCTGCTGTTAGTCTGATAGGCTTGTCATTGTATGTTATTTGATGCTTTTGTCTCACTGCTCTTAAAATTATTTTATTCATATTAACTTTGCATAACCAGATGATTATGTGCCTTGGGATGAACTTTTTGCAGTGAATCTTCTGGGGGTTCTTTGGGCTTCTTATATATGGATATTAAATCTCTGGCAAGGCCAGGGAAGGTTTCCTCCATTATTCCCTCTAATAGGTTTTCTGAACCTGTTGCATTCTCTTCTTCCTCAGGAATATCTAGATTCTTAGGTTTGGGCATTTTATGTAATTCCACATTTCTTGGAGACTTTGTTCTGGTCTCTTGATTTTTTTTTTTTTTCTCTGTTGTTGCCTAATTGGGTTCATTTGAAAGCCTTGTCTTCAAGTTCTGAAATACTTCCTTCTGCTTGTTCTAGTCTACTGTTAAAACTTGCCTACTGCACATTGTACTTTTCTAAATGATTCTTTCATTTCCAGAATTTCAGCTTGCTGCGTTTTGTTGTTGTTGTTTTTAGTTGTCTGTCTCTTTGGAGAAGTTTTCATGTCCTGAGTCGTTTTTTTTTTTTTATTTCTTTGTGTTGGTTTTCAAATTTATACAGAAGCTCACTGAGCAATTTTATACCCAACCTTTTGAATTTTATGTCTGGAATTTTAAGGATTTCATTTTGGTTAGGGTCCATTGCTGAAGAGTTAGTGTGGTCTTTTGGGGGTGTTGGAGAACTCTGTTTTTTTGTATTGTTGGAATTATTTTCTGGCTCCTTCTAATTTAGGTGGATATTTCTTGTTATTTGAGGTTGGCAGGGAGCTGATATAGGCACTGTCATGTTCCCTTGGTTATATATAGCCTTGGTATGTTGTGTTTCTCAATTGCTGACTATGGCACTCCTGAGTAGTGGGAGTGGCTTAGATAGTAGTGGGTTTGGGATCAGGCCTTCCCCTAAGCTGAGGTATTATATCAGATGTGATGAGCTGTGCTGTTGGCCTCCGGCCAGGAGGTGGCACCTGTGGGAGAGAGCCAGCCTTCGATGTTTGATGGTGCCATGGGCTTTCTTGCCAACCTAGCTGGAGTGGGGAGCTCTGGGGATTACCCAAATTCGTTTGTCTGTTTTGAGCCTTTGAGTGGAATGGGTTAGGGGAGCTGAAGCACCCCACATTTGTGCATTCTTGGCTGGCCCAGTGAGGGAGGGAGTTCCAGGCCACTAGGGGAATGCTGTTGTACCGGGCGAGCACTGAAGACTTCACTTGGGGAGAGGTTGCTATGGAGAGGAATCCCACCGGGCTCCCTGCCTTAGCCTCAGGCAGACTGCATCTACGTGTCAAAGTGCAGCTGACCTCAGGGTCTCGGGTGTTCTCAAGTCTGCTGCGCCAGCCAGGAGTGGTCTGTTGCAGCAGAGGAGTTTGCCCTTAATGCCATCGCCTCCCAGGCTGGCTAGAAAACAGCTGCTGGCAAGGGTTGAGTTCTTGAAGTTTGACCACTGGAGCTGCTCAGGGCTTTCTTTTTTCCCTGAACTACTTACTCCATGGGCTTTGACAGAGCATGGCTGTGGATAAGGCAATCTCCAGTGAGGGACTGGGGTCCTGCTAGGCTCAGGGGGCCCTTCATATCCTCAGTGGGAGCACAAACCTCCTGAATTCAATTCCCTTCACTCACCTTCCCCATTGCATCCCAAGTCTGCTGGTGATTGGTGCCCCAATCTAGAAGAGAGTCTGGCTAGTTCCAGCTCAGGTCTTGATATTTCTCTTTGCATTATTGGTTACTGTCACTTCTTTTATGAGTCATGGGGCGTGTTGCTGGTCCTGTTCCTCTCTGGGTGCTAAAGAAACTCAGTCTTAGTTTACTCTGTAGGAGAGACACACGCTAGCTGCCTCACATCAGTCATTGTAATTTAGAGAAATCAACTGTTAATGTTGTTGAGGATCACTTATAAGTCATGAGTTATTTCTTGTATTATCTTTTTAAGTAGCTACTAACTTGTTAAGAGGTGAGTGAAACCCTTTGTTTTGACCTAACTGTTGAGTAAACAGAACCGTTAGATTTGTCACTTGGCCTAGGGCACAGTGAAAAAATAATGTAAAACATTAGGGCAACATGAACTGAGAAAGCTTGGGAATCTCTGGTCACACCCATCCATGCTACAATACCTGTTGATCTTTCCAGCTATATCTGCATAACTCTTACCATGTATCTTTTGTCACAAACTGGTTTGTGCTCAGTGCCTTACCTACCCGTTTAAATGTTGTGGGCTTGGTGGCTCAGCCTATAATCCCAGCACTTTGGGAGGCCTAGGCTAGTGGATTGCCTGAGCCCATGGGTTCAAGACCCACCTGGACAATTTGGTGAGACCTCATCTCTACAATAAATAAAAAATTAGCCGGGCATGGTAGTGCACGCCTGTAGTTCCGGCTACTTGGAAGGCTGAGGCGGAAGGATCGCCGAAGCCCAGTAAGTTGACACTGGGGTGGCCGTGAGCGTGCCACTGCACTCCAGTCTGGGCAACATAGTGAGACTCCAACTCAAAAAAAAAACGTTGCCTTATTATTCATCTTCTTGTTATATGTATTTTAAAATTAAAACTGGAATATAGACCTGTACAGAACAAAGACCTTATCCTCTACCTACATATCCTAGCACAGGACACTATACGTTCAACAAATGCTTGGTAAATAGTATTTGGTCATTAGGTAGGAACTGCACCTTAGGCAGGGGCTGTTAAGTTTTACATCTTTTGGCTCAGTGTTGAACACATTGTTAATACCTAAGAGATTCTGAATGACCAATTGATTAAAGTGCGGTTTTCAAATAATATATGGAAATTAACTACTTCTAGAAAGGTAATAAAGCTACATTTTAGAAATTCAGCTGATTTGGCTAAAAGCTTTCTTCCTTTTGTGTTCTCCTCTCCTCTTCCCCCAGCTATTGAATTTTAATTTCATTTCTTTCTTCCCTTGTTCTTCATTCCTTTACTGAACTTTACTCAAAGTGATGCAGATTACCAATCTAAAAAGAAATCTCTTACAATTCTTAAGATATTTAAGTTTAGTTTAGTTTTAGTTTTTTTGAGTTGTAGTCTCGCTCTGTCTCCCGGGCTGGAGTGCAGTGGCACGCTCACAGCCACTGCAGCCTCAACCAGCTGGGCTCAGGCGATCCTTCCACGTCAGCCTTACAAGTAGCTGGAACTACAGGCATGCGCCACCATGCCTGGCTAATTTTTTTTTTTTTTTAGTTGTAGAGATGAAGTCTCACCAAGTTGCCCGGGCTGGTCTCGAACCCATGGGCTCAGGCAATTCTCTCATCTCAGCCTCCCAAAGTGCTGGGATTATAGGCGTGAGCCATGTTCCTGACCTAAGAATTTTAGTTTAAAAAAAAATGTTTTTAAGCTCTTCCTGGACCATAAACTAAATATGAAGTATTCAGGAAGAGCAACAGTACTGATATTGATCAAGGATTAGACATGCTGAAAGATGAACTTAAATGAATGGTAAGAGCATCTCCGGTTCTGAATTTTTCACTGTGTGCTATTTGTGGTTGTGTGATTATTATACTGAAATTTGCAAGTTTGTTGCTACTTTGATATAAGGTATAATTGATTCTTTTTCTCCACATTTTGAGAAATTCACTAGTTTTTATAAGAAGATATTTCTTCAAAATTAAAAAAAGTTACTCAATTAAACTAAAATGAAATACTGAATTAGTAAAATATAAAATAGTTTTTCCAGACCATTAAAAGAATTTTTTTAAAAAATCATTTACTTGTTCTAATATAATTCATAGCTACTGCTTATGAATACAAATGTTTACTTCCTGGATTTGCTTGTTTTACATTTTTCATATTGTGGATTATGAAGGTAAAGAATGCAGTTTTAAGGTACATGTGATTATATGCAATTGCAATTGTCACCTCATAAAAGAAAGAAACTTTTGGATGTTTAATAAAGATCTTAACTCCCTCTAGATTTTTTTTTCCTACATGAAAGCAGGTGTTGGGCAATGTCATGTTCTGATATATTGATATTACTAAAATATTTAATAAGCTACCATGGCTTGAAGTAGTAGCCAGATGTTTTCAGTTTCCCCAGGATGACTTTTACAGCTGAGCATTTACAGTGGAAATGAGCTAAGTTTGCCAGTTTAGCAACAACAAAAAAGCAAATAAAAAACACAACAAGTTTTTTGAATTAAAATAAAGATGATATCCATTATATTTAATCTCTTATCACTTTCCAGTAAGAGAAGATTTCCACAGCCTAAAAAAACAAGATCCATCTCCTACCTTTAATAGTTTTATTGAGGCTTAATTTAATACTATAGAATTAGACCAGGTGCGGTGGCTTACGCCTATAATCCCAGCACTTTGGGAGCCCAAGGTGAGAGAATTGCCTGAGCCCTTAGGTTTGAGACCAGGACAACTTGGCAAGACCTCATTTCTATAATAGATCAAAAAATTAGCCAGATGTGGTGGCACGTACCTGTAATTCCAGCTACTTGGAAGGCTGAGGTAGAAGGATTGCCTGAGCCCAGCAGTTCGAGATTTGTGGCTGTGAGCCCTCCAGCCTGGGTGACAGAGTGAGATTCCAATTCAAAAAAGGAAAAATACTATAGAATTTACCCATTTTAAGTATATATACGGTTTTATGATTTTTTTTAGTAAATGTATATGTTTGTGCCACCATCATCAGTATTCAGTTTTTAGAGCAGCTTTATTGAGGTATAATTGATATATAATAAACTATACATACTTAAAGAGCATAAGCTTACTTTCATTGTTTTCTATGAGAAATCTGCTACCATCCTAATCCTTGTTTCTCTCTACGTAATGTGTTTTTTTCTTGCTGCTTTTAGTGTTTTCTGTTTATTACTCATTTTGAGAAGCTGAATTATGATGTGCTTTAGTGTGGTTTGCTTTTGTTTATTTTGCTGTTTATTGAATTTTGAATAGGGTTTATATATTTCATCAGATTTGGAGAATTTGTATCCCTTTTTATTTTCTAAATATATTTTGTTTCCCCTTTTCTCTCTGCTCTTTATCAGGAACTTTAATTACACATATATTAGGCCACTTGAAGTTAAACTCAAAGTTCACATATGCACTGTTCTTTTTTTTTACTCTTAGATTTTTCTGTCTTCTATTTTTTATCATTTTTATGGCTATGTCTTCTAGCTCACTAACCTTTTCTTTTGCAGTGTTTAATCTGCCACCAATCCTATTCGGTGTATTTAAAAAACAAAAAAAACTTAGACACAGCTTTTTTTTTTTTTTAATCTTTAGAAATTTGATTTGAGTCTTTATTTCTTCCATATATCTAGTCAATATTTTGAACAGATTGACTGTTTTAATGTCTTTATCTGCTAACCCTTAAATTTAACATTAATTTAAGCCCCTAAATTTGTGGTGATTTGTAATGCAGCAACAGAAAACAAATATACCTGGTAATCTTTGATTAGATGGCAGACATTGTGAATTTTATCTTGTTGAGTGCTGGCTATTTTTGTATTCTACAAATATTCTTGAGCTTTATTCTAGGTCATAGTTACTTGGAACCAATTTAATATTTTGAATACTGCTTTTAAGACTTATTATGTGGGACAAGAGCATCATATTGCCTACTGCTAGGGAAGGACTTTTCTGGGTATTTTCTCCAGTGCCCCATGAATTGAGATTTTCAAACTGGTTAGTAGCAACAGATGCTGGTATTACCTTCTAACCTTTTCAAGTAGTGGTTTCTCCTACCCTCAGATATTTTCTTCATAGGCCAGGTGCTGATTATTAAATGTGTTATGGGGTAAACCCTCAGATGATCTCAGGCGTTTTCTCTTTGACAAGCTCTCTCCTTTCCGTTACTTTCTCTGCCTTGTGAAGTCTAGCTGCCTTGGTTTGCTTGTACTCTCATTTCTGTCTGTTCACCTTGGCTCTACCTGAGTTCCCCTCCCTGTACTGTGTTCTAAAAATCTTTAAGACAGTAAGTTGGAGCAGTTCTGGGGCTCATCATTTGTTTGCCATCTCTCAGGGATCACTGTTCTTTGTTGCTTAATGCAGCATTTTTAACACTGTTTTCATGTGTGTTGTCTGATTTTTTTTCATTGTTTGAATTAGGATGCTTGTAAACTACTACTTGATTAGAAATAGAAGTGCTTTCGTTATTTTTCAATGATTAAAATATTTAAGTAAAATTAAATTTTAATTATTCAAATTTAGTGAGACAACTTTTATCAGGAAATATTCCTCCTAAAATTGTTATGCTATATGCAATATCTAAAATTTTAACACTGAAGCACCACTTTTAATTCTTGTATACTAAGTCGAGCCCAAATGATGGCAAAGCTGTATCTCCAGAAGGCCTAGCTCATAGTTTCTCATTTTCATTTTGAACACCTTCAGTGTTTGTTTGCCTAAAGAAATTGCAGTTATTTTACACTTAATTAATTAAGACCCATAATTATTTGACTAACTTAACTACCAGAATGGAAAGATAATGTCATTTTACATTTCAAATAGAACAGGAATCCATTTATTTACATACCAAGAAACCCTGTAAGTTCGATTTGATGTTAACTACATAGCTGTTAAACACAGTTATTATTCACATAGGCTTTCCTGTTTCTAATTTTTGTATGCTATTTTAATGGTATATTATTTAGCTTCATGTTCTCGCCCACATTTTCTATCCACATGATTCTATATTTTTTCCATTAAATAATACAAATGAGTATTCAGATACACAAGAAGCTTATATAACTTGTTTTATACCTTACAGACAGCTTTTGGGAGATGCTGTTCTTTCCTATAAAATTTCTTATAGTTGTCTTAATTGGGAGTTTTTAATTTTTCTAATTAAGAAAGGAAAGATAGCGGGCTCGGTGGCTTAGCCTGTAATCCCACGCCTTGGGAGGCTGAGGTGAGTGGATTGCCTGAGCCCGCAGGTTCAAGACCCGCCTGGGCAACTTGGTGAGACCTCATCTCTACAATTAAAAAAAAAAAAAAATTAACCGGGCATGTGGCGCGCAC
>CAUYQG010066109.1:0-17509 GCA_963574415.1 Tarsius wallacei | reverse complement strand
AGTGGTGTCAGGGTTGCTCGGTGTTGTTCCCTGTTCTGTGGTTGTGGCCTGGCTTGTGTGAACATCACTGGAGTATGCCGGGGGGAGGGTTGTCACTTCTCCTGTGGTGGATGCATATGGAGGAACACTCTCCGAGGCTGCATGGCCATTGGGTATGAAAGAAGTTGTAGCCGTGATCATCTTGGTGGCATCAGTCATGAGGGAAACTGAACTCATGGTTGAGGATTCTTGTGTGGTTTGTCCGGCTTGAGTGTGGCCTATCTGGGAGACACCTGTCGATTCTTGAGGAGAGGTGGTGGCAGAGAGAGGCACTGACTGCCTTGTTGGGCCTGCTGTTATAGAGGTGTCCAAAAAGGTATTGCTAGTGATAGTAGCTGAGATGTCTGCTGGATTCCCCTGTGTGGGGACAGGGTCAGTGGGTCTGGATGACAGCTGTGTTGCTGACTCAACCTTACTGGATGGAGACACCACAAAGGTAGGCATGTGAGTGAAGTCAATGGCCATGGTTGTTTGTGAAATGCTGGTTTCTGAAAGGGTCGCAGCACTGGTCCTGGACAGCGGATGAGAGGCAGATTCGCCTTCCACAGTGAGCGTAGAGCTGGCTGCACTCTCATGGGTGTCTGTAGAACTTACAGAGTTTGACGTTGTCATGGACTTGGTGGTGGAGGCTCCCCTTTGAACAGTTGCAGGATGCTCAGAGATGGGAGTGCCTGAGATGGCCACTGACGAGGTGGGAACTTGTGTGGTATTTGACATGGAGACGTTGCCAGAATGTATAGGGGGAATGATCACTGTTGTCAAGTTCTCATGGATGACTGGGCTTGTGCTTGTTGTCAGAACTTCTCCACTTGTGAACAGAATTGTGGAAGGAGAAAAAGAGGCTTCCTTTTTCAGGGTGGTGGAACTGACAGTCGGACGTCCTTTCGTAGTCTGAGATGACAATGTTGGCATAGATGTCTGAGTCCCATGTCTATCTCTGACTGGGGTGGTGATAAAGGTGGTGCTGGTTACCGAGGTTTGTGGAGTTGTGTTCCCATTTTGTGTGGAAGATTGAGATGCAGATGTGATTGTTGACAAGGTGTCAGTGACCTGGGACACCAAGCTGATGGCTGCCGGTCCTCTGCTTGTTCCTGTACTCTGAGTCTGAGCCACGTGGGAAATAGCTGCCGTTTTCTGAGGAGTGGTGCTGGAAGAAGTTGGTATTGACTGTCCTGTTGCTCTCTCTGTAGTAGAGACCTCTGAGATATTGAGGGGAAAGGTACTAAGGAAAATTGTAGACATCGTTCCCATGTTTTCTGGAGTAGTGTCATGACCGATTAAGGTGGACAAGAAGTCATTTTTTGAATGAGTCGTGTGGCTGTAACTGAAAGGAGCTGGTGTGAAGGTTGTGACCTTCCCTGTGGTGGATGTTTCTGGGGAAACATGTCCTGATGTTGTTTTGCCACTTGCCATGGACGAGGATGGGGAAACTGTGTCCCCTGTGGTGGTGTCTGACACTGAAGAGATAGGTTCTGTGGTGTATGTTTCTCCAGAGGTGTCTGTGCCTTGAGTCTGGTGGGTTTGGGTGATGGCTGGTGTTGTGTCAGGTGAGATGCTAGAAGAAAGCAATGTCCATTGTCCTCCTGAGCCTTCTGTTGTTGACACTTCAGAGGTGGCCTGAGGACCTGTAACTGTTATGGAAGGCGGTGTGCCTCCAGAATATCCCAGAGTGGTGCCAGGGCTGCTGGGTGCTGTCTCCTGCTCTGTGGTAGTGGCCTGGGTTGTGTGAGCATCACTGAAGTGTGCTTGGGTGAAGGTTGTCACCTCACCTGTGGTGGAAGAGTCGGGAGGAACACTTTCTGAGGCTGCATGGCCACTGGGTGTGAAAGAAGTTGTAGCTGTGATCATCTTGATGGTGTCAGTCATGAGGGACACTGAACTCATGGTTGGGGATTCTTGTGTGGTTTGTCCTGCTTGAGTGTGGCCTATCTGGGAGACACCTGACGACTCTTGAGGAGAGGTACTGACAGAGAGAGGTGTTGACTGACTTGGTGGGGCTTCTGGTGTAGAGGTGTCAGAAGCGGTGGTGCTAGTGACAGTAGCTGAGATGTCTGCTTGATTTCCTTGTGTGGTGACAGGGTGGATGGGTGTAGATGACAGTTGTGTTGCTGAGTCAACCTTACTGGATGGGGATACCACAAAGGTAGGCATGTGAGTGAAACTAATGGCCATGGTTGTTTGTGAAGTGCTGGTTTCTGAAAGGGTTGCAGCACTGGTCCTGGACAGCAGGTGAGAGGCAGATTCGCCTTCCACAGTGAGCGTAGAGCTGGCTGCACTCTCATGGGTGTCTGTAGAACTTGTAGCGTTTGATGTTGTCATGGACTTGGTGGTGGAGGCTTCCCTTTGAACAGATGCAGGATGCTCAGGGCTGGGTGTGCCTGAGATACCCACTGAGGAGGCGGGAACTTGTGTGGTATTTCCCAAGGGGACGTTGCCAGAATGTACAGGGGAAGTGACCACTGCCGTGAGGTTCTCGTGGATGACTGGGCTTGTGCTTGTTGTCAGAATTTCTCCACTTGTGAACAAAATCGTGGAAGGAGAAAGAGAGGCGACATTCCTCAGACTGGTAGACCCAACAGTAGGGGGCCCTCCAGTAGTCTCCGGTGAAAGGATTGGCATTGTTGTCTGGGTCCCAAGGCTGTCTCTGGCTGGGGTGGTGATAAAGGTGGTGCTTGTTCCTGACAATGATGGCATATGGACCTTGGTTTGTGGAGATGTGTGCCCATTTTGTGTGGATGTTGCTGGTGCAGATGTGACTGTTGACAAGGTGTCAGTCACTGGGGAAACCAAGTCGATGGTTTCAGGTTCTCTGCTGGTTCCTGTATTCTGAGTCTGATCCGTCTGGGAAATGGCTGACGTTTCCTGTGGATAGGTGCTGGAGGAAGTTGGTGTTGACTGTCCTGTCAGTCTCCCTGCAATTGAGACTTCTGAGATGGTGGGGGAAAAGGTGCTAGGGACAATGACAGACATTCCCATGTCTTCTGGTGTGGTATCATGACTGGTTGAGGTGGACAAAAAGTCAGTTGTTGTCTGAGCTGTGTGGCTGTCACTGAAGGGAGATGGTGAGAAGACTGTGACCCTACCTGAGGTGGATGTTTCTGATGAAACACTTTCTGACGTTTTGACCCTTGTCAAGGATGTGGAAGAGGCAGCTGGGCCGGCTGTGGTGGTGTCTGACCCCAAGGAGGCCGGTTCACCGGTGTTTGCTTCCTGAGCGGTCACTATACTTTGAGTCTGGTGGGTTTGCGTGATGACTAGAGTTGCATCAGGTGAGGTGCTGGCTGAAGCCGATGTCCATTGTCCTCCTGGGCCTTCTGCTGTTGACACGACAGAGGTGGTCTGAGGACTGGTGGTTGTTATGGAAGGTGGTGTGGTTCCCGAGACTCCCAGGGTGGTGTCGAGGCTGGCTGTTGCTGCTCCCTGTTCTGTGGTTGTGGCCTGTGTTGGGTAATCATTGCTGGATGATACTTGGGTGAAGGTTGTCACTTCGCTTCTGGTGGACAAGTCTGGAAGAACACTTTCTAAGGTTGAGAGGCCCCTGGGTGTGAAAGAAGCCGTAGTTGTGATCATCTTGGTGGTGCCAGTCATGAGGGAGACTGAACTCATAGCTGGGGATTCTTGTGTGGTTTGCGCGGCTTGAGTGTGACCTATCTGGGAGACACCTGACGATTCTTGAGGAGAGGTTCTGGCAGAGAGAGGTGTTGACTGCCTTGTTGGGATTGCTGTTGTAGAGGTGTTGAAGGTGGCAGTGCCAGTGACAGTAGCCGAGACGTCTGCTGGAATCCCCTGTGTAGTGACAGGGTTGGTGGGTCCAGATGACAATTGTGTCGCTGAGTCAACCTTACTGAATGATGACAATGCAGAGGTAGGTGTGTGAGTGAAGGTATTGGTTATGGCTGTCTGTGAAGTACTGGTTTCTGATAGGGTTGCAGCACTGGTCCTAGACAGTAGGTGAGAGGTAGATTCACTTGCCGCAGTGAGTGTGGAGCTGGTTGCACTGTCAGGGGTGTCTGTGGGACTTACAGAGTTTGATGTTGTCATGGACTTGGTGGTGGTGACTCCTCTTTGAACAGTTGCAGGATACCCAATTCTTGGTGTGCCTGAGTTACCCACTGACGAGGTGGGGACTTGTGTGGTATTTCCCGAGGAGACATTGCCAGAATGTACAGGGGGAATGATCACTGACGTGAGGTTCTCATGGATGACTGGGCTTGTGCTTTTTGACAAAGCTCCTTCACTTGTAGACAAGATTGCAGAAGGAGAAAGTGAGGCAACGTTCTTCAGGGTGGTGGAACCGACAGTCAAGAGCCTTTCAGTAGTCTCAGATGACAAAGTTGGCATTGATGTCTGAGTCCCATGGCTGTCTCTGACTGGGGTAGAGATCAAGGTGGTACTGGTTCCCGACGATGACAGTTCATGGGCCTCAGTTTGTGGAGATGTGTGCTCATTTTGTGTGGATGATGAAGATGCAGATGTGACTGTTGACAAGGTGTCAGTGACCTGGGACACCAAGCTGATGGTTTCAGGTCCTCTGCTGGTTCCTGTACTCTGAGTCTGAGCCATCTGGGAAATGGCTGACATTACCTGAGGAGATGTGCTGAAAGAAGTTGGTGTTGAATGTCCTGTCAATCTCCCTGTAGTAAGGACCTCTGAGATATTAGGGGAAAAGGTACTAAGGAAAATGCCAGACACCATTCCCATGTTTTCTGGGGTAGTGTCGTGACTGGTTAAGGTGGATAACAAGTCAGTATTGGAATTAGTTGTGTGGCTGTAACTGGAAGGAGTGGGTGTGAAGGTTGTGACCTTACCTGTGGTAGATGTTTCTGGGGAAACACGTCCTGAAGTTGTTTTGCCACTTGCCATAGATGAGGAAGGGGAAAATGTGTCCCCTGTGGTGGTGTCTGACACTGAAGAGATATGTTTTGTGGTGTATGTTTCTCCAGAGGTCTCCATACCTTGAGTCTGGCGGGTTTGGGTGTTGGCTGGTGTTGTGTCCGTTGAGATGCTGGCAGAAAATGATGTCCATTGTCCTCGTGAGCCTTCTGCTGTTGACACTACAGAGATGGCCCAAGGACTAGTGCTTGTTATGGAAGGTGGTGTGGCTGCCAAAGATCCCAGAGTGGTGTCAGGGTTGCTCGGTGTTGTTCCCTGTTCTGTGGTTGTGGCCTGTGTTGTATGAGCATCACTGGAGTATGCTTGGGTAAAGATTGTCACCTCACCTGTGATGGAGGAATTGGGAGGAACAATTTCTGAGGTTGTGTGGTCTCTGGGTGTGAAAGAAGTTGTAGTTGTGATCATCTTGGTGGTGAGGAAGACTGAACTCATGGTTGGGTATTCTTGTGTGGTTTGTCCGGCTTGTGTGTGGCCTATCTGAGAGACACCTGATGATTCTTGAGGAGAGGTGCTGCCAGAGAGAGGTGTTGACTGACTTGTTGGGTCTTCTGTTGTATTGGTGTCAGAAGAGATGGTGCTAGTGACAGTAGCTGAGGTGTCTGTTGGATTTCCTTGTGTGGTGACAGGGGGGGTGGGTGTAGATGACAGTTGTGCTGCTGAGTCAACCTTATTGGTTGGGGACACCACAGAGGTAGACATGTGAGTGAAGTCAATGGCCATGGTAGTTTCCAAAGTGCTGGTTTCTGGAAGAGTCACAGCCCTGGTCCTGGACAGCGGGTGAGAGGTAGATTCACCTGCCACAGTGAATGTGGAGCTGGCTGCACTGTCAGGGGTGTCTGTAGAACTTACAGAGACTGACGTTGTCATGGGCTTGGTGGTAGAGGTTCCCCTTTGAACAGTTGCAGGATGCTCAAGGCGGGGTGTGCCTGAGATGCCCACTGTGGAGGCAGGAACTTGTGTGGTATTTCCCAAGGAGATGTTGCCAGAATGTGTGGTGTGAATGACCACTACCGTCGTGAGGTTCTCATGGATGACAGGGCTTGTGCTTAGTGTCAGAACTTCTCCACCTGTGGACAAAATTGTGGAAGGAGAAAGAGAGGCGACATTTCTCAGGGTGGTAGGACCAAAAGTAGGGGGCCCTCCAGTAGTCTCAGGTGACAGGGCCGGCATTGTTGTCTGGGTCTCATGGCTGTCTCTGACTGTGGTGGAGATAAAGGTGGTGCTGGTGCCTGACAATGATGGCATATGGACCTCAGTTTGTGGGGATGTGTGCTCATTTTGTGTGGAAGAAGGAGGTGCAGATGTGTCTATTGACGAGGTTTTGGTGGTCTGGGACACCAAGCTGATGGTGGTAGGTCCTCTGCTGGTTCCTGTACTCTGAGTCTGAGCCATGTGGGCTGTGGCTGCTGTTTCCTGAAGAGAGGTGCTGGAAGAAGTTGGTGCTGACTGTCCCGTCGGTCTCCCTGCAGTTGAGACTTCTGAGACGGTGGGGGTAAAGGTGCTGGGGACAGTGACAGACACCTTTCCCATACTTTCTGGGGTGGTTTCCTGACTGGTTGAGGTGGACGACAAGTCAGTTGTTGTCTGAGCTGTGTGACTTTCACTGGAGGGAGATGGTGAGAAGGTTGTGAGCTCATCTGAGGTGGATGTTTCTGGGGACACATGTCCTAAAGTTGTTTTGCCGCTTGCGGTAGATGAGGGAGGGCTTTCTCTGACTGGGGTGGAGACAAAGGGGGTTCTGGTTCCTGACGTAGATGGAGTATGGATCTCAGTTTGTGGAGATGTGTGCTCATGTTGTGTGGAAGATGGAGGTGCAGGTGTGACTGTTGACAAGGTGTCAGTGACCTGGGACGTCAAGTTGATGGTTGTAGGTCCTCTGCGGGTTCGTGTACTACGAGTCTGATCCATCTCGGAAATGGTTGTCATGACCTGAGGAGTTGTGCTGGAAGAAGTTTGTGTTGACTGTCCTGTCGGTCTCCCTGCAGTTGTGACCGCTGAGATATTGGAAGGAAAGTTGCTGGAGACAATGGCAGACATGGTACCCTGTGTGAGGGTGCTGGTTTGAGACTCTCTGGTGGTCTCCATATTCCGAGTAAATGCTGGTGTTTCCTGAGTAGAGGTCCTTGAAGAAGTTGTCGCTGAGATTGCTGAAGTGATTGGCCTAGGACTTTTTGTCCCAGGCATTGGTGTCTTCTCTGTGTTTCTAAGAGTCGAGTCTGTGGAGGTTGGGGTAGTGAGCCCCTC
The DNA here is from genome assembly GCA_963574415.1 of Tarsius wallacei. Classification (NCBI taxonomy): domain Eukaryota; kingdom Metazoa; phylum Chordata; class Mammalia; order Primates; family Tarsiidae; genus Tarsius; species Tarsius wallacei. The sequence continues at coordinate 10,333 of CAUYQG010066109.1, read as the reverse complement.
CGACGTCAGAGCTGCGTTGCGGGCACTGGAATGAGGCGAAGTGGTTGACTCCTCTGAAGACAATGTGCCCTGAGATGTGCTGTTTGTAGTAATGTGTCCACTTGGGGGGGATGAGGGAAGCTGTGTTGTATCTCCTTTAAATATAAGATACAAGGACTTTATGAGGCTTACAGGTTTAAGCTCTATGAAATTGATGGTTTTATTACACAAGTATTTCTTACATGAAGCATTGTACATCAGCAGGCTAAAGAATGATGACTGAGCCGGGCTCGGTGGCTCAGCCTGTAATCCCGCGCCTTTGGGAGGCTGAGGTGAGTGAATTGCCTGAGCCCGCGGGTTCGAGACCCGCCTGGGCAAGCAAGACCTCATCTCTACAATAAATCAAAAAAAAAATCAGCCGGGCATGGTAGCGCGTGCCTGTAATTCCGGCTACTCGGAAGGCTGAGACGGAAGGATCGCCGGAGCCCAGCAGGTCGAGGCTGCAGTGGCCGGAAGCGGACACTGCACTCCGGTCTGGGTGACAGAGTGAGACTCCAACTCAAAAAAAAAAAAAAAAAGAATGATGACTGAAAGCCTTTATTTATTTAGCCACAGCTAACAATTCTGCCAGTACAGGCAGGCAACTACTGACACATAAAACTGTAATAAATAACACGTGTCAACATTTTTTCTCCATTACGTATCGTTCTGGAAGGATTATAGTGGAATTATTGATAGAGAACACCGTATACTTTCCTCCTATAAAGCTTAAAAGCCATGATGTGTTTCAGTATCACAATAGTGCATAATTAAAATACACAAAGCTTGCAATAAAAATATTTCAAATTACTCTCATGTTCTCTACACATATTTTTAAATGCCTACTACCCAGTAGGTAAGCAGTTTGTATACCCCTTTTCTTCTCCTTAATCTTGTACTTAATCCTCTCTGTTTTTCTTCTCAACCCACCTCCTAATCCAATCCCCCCAAATCTCTCCCCGCAGAGAAAACCTTATGATTCTCTTTTTCTCCTCTGTCTCTAGATCCCATCTGAAAAGCCAAAGAGCCTTCGTTGGAGAGCAGGGAGAGGGAAAATGCTGTGAACCTAAATACTGAATGCCTTATCTGCCTGATCCTGTGCTATTGGCATTTACTTATGCAGCTTTGTTTATTCAGCATAAAGTAATCTAGAGAATACCCAATCATACAAGAGAATTTATAAGGACTCGGGTTAAAGCGATACTCCTTCTTTTCTGGAATAATGAAGGTTTTGGAGAGAGTTGAAGGGGAGGAGTGTCCCTGCCTTATATTCAGAAATATATGTTGGACACAGTGGCTCACACCTGTAATCCTAGCACTTTGGGAGGCCGAGACAAGAATATTGTTTGATCCCAGGAGTTCAAGACCATCCTGGACAACACTGAAAAAACTTGTCTGCACAAAAAATAAAAATAAAAACAATTAGCCAGGTGTGGTGACACACGCTTGTAGTCCCAATTACTCAGGATACTGAGGTGGAAGGATCGCCTGAGCCCGGGAGGTTGAGGCTGCCTGAGCCGTGATTGTCATGATCATGCCACTACACTCCAACCTGAGCGACAAAGTGAGACCCCAACTAAAAAAAAAAAAAAGACATACAATTATTTTGGTTTACCTGTGGACACTCCCTGCAAGTGTCTTTGCCATCTGTTGGTTCCCTCTACTTACAATACAGAACTTCTCCTTTCTGCTTCACTTTTCCTTTTTTTTCTTTTCTTTTTTCTTTTGAGTCGGGGTCTCACTCAGATGCCCAGGCTGGAGTGCAGTGGCACAATCACCACTCATGCAGCCTCAACTTCCTGGGTTCAGGCCATCCTTTTGTCTCAGCCTTCCAAGTAGCTGGGACTTCAGGTGTGCACCACCACAACTGGCTAATTTTTTTTGTTTTTATTTTTTGGTTTTTGTAGAGACAAGGTCTTGCTATGTTGTCCAGGCTGATCTTGAACTACTGAGTTCTCCCAAAGTGCTGGGATTACAGCTGTGAGCTACCACACCCGGTCCACTTTTTCTTTGTAACTGGAGGTGAGAGTTAATTCTATTCTGTTTTCAAAATCATGTGAGAAGGATCATGCCTGAGCTCAGGGCCAACCTTAATGAGCAAATTTCCGGGCACCACTGCCTTAAGAGGCCTAGCAGGGCCAGTGAAGCCCAGAGGCCACAGAACCCAGTGTCCAAGATACTTTCAGAGGCCTCAAAAAATGTTTCATGTTAACTTTTTTTTATAATCAGAAGAAAAAGTAATCAACATAATAATCCATGGATCTAACCTTGATTGATAGCTTTAGTCCAATGCAGTCATAAAATATTTTTGATTTTTTTCTTTTACAGAGGAAGAGGCCCAGGAAGGCATAAATATAGCCTGTGAAAGTCATAATGTGGTCCTTTTTCTAAATGGTCTTGACAAAAGTTTAGGCACACTGATAAAAAGGTGCAATAGAAGTTCATTGATAACAATCTAATTTCACTTTACATTTGATGGACAGCTTGTATGGGTGTTCTTTTACAAAATTATCTCTAGCTTCCAAATTAAAATGTTTACTCAAATAAAACCCAGTGCTAACACTTATGTTAATGCTACATTTTGTTTCCATACTGTTATTAAGAGAAACAACACATTGGCAGTATTTGGTTCTTTACTGAAAATCCTTTTTCATTTACCAAGAGGTATTGCTTTCTAAAGGACTATGGACCTTAAGGCTAAGATACTGCTCCTTCTTCGAACAGAGCTGTTTCCTCCACAGTGACAACGGCCAGATTTAAAATTCTTAATTGGAAGGAGCTTTTTTGGTGTGGTTAGTCAAATTCAAAGCACTCAGAGCATAATAAGGTGAATTTTCAGCAGATGCACCTTTTCAGGTGGTTGAGGGCTCTGATGTACACATTCAAGACCCGAAAGTAAATTTGCCAACTATACAAACTAGTTGTTTTTTTAAAATCCTGTAATGTGAATGGGCTTTTTAAAGTGAAAAGTTACCCTCAATTTGTTTTCAAGGAATTTAGAAATAAAATGGAATTTTAATATATTGTATGTGCTTTGAAATGGCCAGTCTTTCTTACTAAAGTTGCCAAACACTCCTCTCCTTAAAGCAGACCTGTGCAGTACAAAGATAAAGGCTATTTTCCTCACCATGGAGAATAAATAGAACCTGTAGAGAAGAGAAAACATTCAGCTCTGCAACAGCACGCATCATGTGGCCAGTCAGCACCAGGGCTACATGTGCCCCCGGGGTCAGGCCTAGTCAATAAAACCTGCTCCAGGTCAGAGGCTTAGAGACATGCTTGCAGGAAAGCTTAAAGGTCAAATTCTGCGATCAGGAATAGAGATGGAGACGCAGGAGTCCCACACAGGAAGGCACTGATCAGTGCTGCTTCAAAATTGTTGAAAAACGGACAAACAAACACCAAAAAGTAATCCAAGGTTTTTCTGTCTCATGGCTGTCTTCCTTGTGAGGACGAAAGCAAGGTTAGACTAGAATCGTAAATGAACTGTTTAAGCTTCATGACAGGAGGAAGGCAACGCCCTTGATTTAGGTGGGTCAACTCTTTCAACTTGAATTATCAAATCATTTTTTTGAAAGTATATTTCTACTTTTTTTTTTAAACATTTGTCCCAGTTTAGCAGATACCTAAGGAGTAAATACATAAACTCTACTCCTGATCACTGTTCTGACATGATGCTAATTTAATTGGTCATAACTATTTTTTTTTTTCAGTTTGTTTCCCAGACAGAATGTTTAAATACCAACTTATTTTGTTGAAAATATTTCACTGCACCAACACTAGCTACACCCTCCTGAATTTTACCTTAAAGATCACTGAGTCTTCTAAACCAAGAAGGAAACAAGAAAATGTGAGTCTTCTTTTTTTTTTTTCATTAGAAACTTACTGTTTTTAGTTTTCATTGTCTCAAACTTTTTTTTAACTTCAGTGCTTACAACTAGTTGAAGAGGTGAAGTTCAGACAGATAAACTTTCAGGGAAGAATTTAGATTCAAGAACATTGCTGGAGTTGACTATAATTCTACCACTTTCTCTTTTCTTTAGAGAGTAATTCAGACTTTTGAGTGAGTGAGAATGGCTATGAATCAGCTGCAATTTATGAAAAAAGAGGTGACTCACTTGCAAGTTTCTGCGTTCTATTAATAGTAACTCCTTACTGATGACACACTTCTAAGCCAATGTGGACAAAGGCATGGATTGAACTAGCCAGAAGTTCTAGGAGGTCTTTGGGCCCCCACTTAATCCAAAATGATTCTCCTTCAACTTCTAAAAGGAACTTCCTTTAGTGAGAATTATGAATAGATTTGTTTACACTACTTTGAACTCAATGCCTGCTCTTTCCTCAATAAAATTGCAAAACTTGGTTTCTCCAAATAAGGCTTAAATTTGAAAACATTCTCTATACAATCACTGTTCATCTTATTTCATTTACCTGAGAACAGAATTATGAGCATTCGCCCATCATCAAGCTTTGAGTAAACAGACAGAAGCTATTTACACACCAAACTTCTGAACTCTTGGCAATTAGTATCTTTTCAGAGCCTGCCTCACCTCTGCTAAAATCAATATCAGCAGCAAAACTTCATGGCAGCACAGTCTAATTTTCTTTCTAAGTAAAGTTTTTGTTTGTTTTTAAAAGAGGTATAGCACTGTTTCAGTCACATAGCAGAAGAGATAAGAAGCCTTTAGCTACAAAAACTGCCAATGCCAGACAATGTGTTATAAATGTTTTCTAATACAGAGCTGAGATCAGAAGAAAGAGCGTAAACGCTCAGGGGTGAAGAAGTTAAAAGCCAAGATGGTAAGTCAATGCCCTTGGTGAATTTGCTGACTTCTGAGAACTACAGTTTTTTGATTTAAGGACTGAAAGGGGGAAAAAGGAAACAAGATCTTAAATCAGACTCAGAATTGAGTTTCCCTTGTATACGGGTGGAACCACCAGCAAAAAAGGTAGACTAGGAAGATCAGGAAGAAAAATAGAAAGGAAAACAGGATGAAGGATATAGTAACAATAGACAGGAACTTGCTCTTGAAACAATTAAAAATAGAACAAATGAAGCCGAAATCTGGTTCTTTGAAGAGAAAAATAGAAAAATACCTGGCAAGGGAAAGAGAGAGAGAAAGACAGAGAGAACACACAGAAATCAAGATTATTAGAAATGAAAAAGGGGATATAACTTTAGAAAAAATTTTAAGAGAGACAATGCTTTGATGAATTTATGCCCCCCAAAAATGTGAAAACAGACGAATTGAACGATTTTCTTAAAAATATAACTTATCAAAAATGAATGAAGAAAAAAACAGAAAACCTGAATATAAACTATCTTAATTGAATCAGCAGTTTAATTTATCCGACCCCTCAAAAGGGTAAGCCAAGATGATTTTATAGGCAATTTTTATCAGACATTCAAGGAATGGGTAATATCAATTTAATACAGACTCTTAGAGTTAAGAAAAGGAGGAACTGATCTACAGTTAATTTTAAAAGGTTAGTATTGCTTTAATACCAAAACCAAAGGCAGTAGAAGAAAAACAAACTGGCCAAGCCCAGCGGCTCACACCTGTAATCCCAGCACTTTGGGAGTCTGAGATGGGAAAATCAAGCCCAGGGGTTTGAGATCAGTCTGGGCAACATAGAGACACCAATCTCTAAAAAAAAAAAAAAAATTAGTTGAGTGTGGTGGCACATGCCTGTAATCTCAGCTACTCAGGAGGCTGAGACAGGATTGCCTGAGCCCAGGAGGTCAAGGCTGCAGTAAGCTGTGATTGTGCCATACTGCAATCTAGCCTGGGTGACAGAGTGAGTCCCTGACTCAAAAAAAAAAGAAAGAAAAGAAAGATAAACTGTAGATTAAAAAAATCTAAGTAATAATATTGATGAAAACATCCTAAACAAAATAATAGCAAGTCAAATTGATTTCGAAAGTATGGCATGATCAAGCTGAATTTAAACCAAAAATGCAAGACGAGAAAAATACTTTATTGGTCGGGCATGATGGTTCATGCCTATAATCCCAGCACTTTGGGAGCCCAAGGTGGGAGAATCATTTGAGCCCAGGATTCAAGACCAGCTTGGGCAAACATAGCAAGATCGTATCTCTACAAAAAATACAAAAATTAGCCAGACATGGTGGCACACACCTGTAGTCCCAGCTACTCAGGAGGCTGAGATGGGAGGATTGCCTGAACCCAGGCAGTTGAAGCTGTGGTGAGATGTGACTGTGCCATTGCACTCCAGCCTGGGCAACAGAGTGAGAATTTAAAAAAAAAAACTTTATTAATGTAAGTCACCATATAAACAGAATGGAGGGGAAAACATGATTATCTCAGCAGATACAGAATAAATACTTGATAGAAATCAACACTTATTCCTGTTAAAACACTTAGCAAACTAAAAATAGAAATTAACTCTCTCAGTCTGATAAACATTATGAATTAAAACCCCATGTAAACATCATACTTAAAAGACAAAATAATCAGAAACTTTTCCTTTAAAGTCAGGAATAAAACCAAGATGCAGAAATCACTGCTTCTATTCAATATTAGGTCAAAGGTTCTAACCAGTGCAATAAAACAAAAAATGTGAACAAAAGATATGAGGGTATAAAAGTTATTTTTGGTATAGAAAGGAAGAAACTAATCTGTGCTTATTTGCAGATAATATATATAATTGTCTACATAGAAACTTCCCAAATATATCAATTACTAGTAACATTCTACTTACATAATTGAAGTTTTAAAAATAACTGTATTCCCACCCTTAACTGTACCCCACAATATCAAAATAAAAAATATTGATATTAAAAAAAATAAAAATAAAAATAACTGTATTCCTGTACATCAGTGAAGGAAAAAATATTTTTAAAACTATAGTGCTTATGACCCCAAAAAAGTACTTAAGAATAAATCTAACAAAAGATATGCTTGATCTTTATAGACAAAAGTTATACAAACTTATTGAAATATAGCATAGAGGACATATATACTCATTATATACATTTTGGAAAAGATAGATAGTTGAAAGAGCAAAAACCTGTATTCTCACTACTCAGACAACTACACTGTTATGCTTCCTTTCAGAAAATTTGTATGCTTTAAAAAATGCATCATTTGACTTATAGCCAATATTACAGTTTTGTATCCTGCCCTTTTAGCTGTGGCTGACATCATGAGTATTTCTTTGCATTATCATTTTTGGTAAGCACAGTCTGAGGACAGGCACAGCTCTTATGTCTTGGATAGTAGCTCTTTCCCATGCCCTTTTGGAGTTCTGGAGGGGCCGGCTCAGGGGGACTCGGGGAGCTCGGCCTAACAGCAGGATCTTGGATGTTATTTGAAAACTCCCCTCGCTGAACTCTGAAACTTCCCATCCTAACAAAGCCTAACATGCTCCCAGCTGGGCACTCTCGTTGTTATCCTTCCCAGAGGCAGCAGCACAGGAATAAGTTCCTCTCTTGGAGCGTGTCCCACCCCCATCCTTATCCCCTGGTGTATCTACCTGCACCTACCTCTCTGCGGGATGAGAGCTCAGGGGTCATGTGCATTCTACTGCTTCTGCTCCTAACTTTTGCCCTTAATAAACTTTCCTCTATGCTTGTTGCATGTGTTGCAAGTTTGTACATGTGATATTCTGGGCGTGTGTTTGTGTGTGCCTGTATCTTTATCCATGTCCCTATAAAACATTGGACATAGTCTTTTTTTTTTCTTTTTAAAGATGTGGGATACAATTCAGGATTAGGTGTACAAATGGCCATTATACAGGTAAAGTTTGGGCCTGACTTTTGTCCCCACTTTGCCTGGTTTGAGATCAGTTACGCTTATTGATGAAGTGTGCGCCACCCCACCCCTTCCCTAGAAGTATCTGGCTACTGCCAATCCCTTTCTTATAGTATTATGATAAATATTCAGGGTCCACTTATGAGTGAGAATATTTGGTACTCATTTCTTTGTTTTTGTAATATAGATCAATGAATATTATAGACTCTAAATCCATTCAAGTTGCTGTGAAGTTCAAAATTCTGTCCTTTTTGGCTGCGTAATATTTCATCATGTATATGTTCCACATTTTTAAATCTAGCTTTTATTATTATTATTGTTATTATTTTGAGTCATGGTCTCACTCTGTGGTCCAGGCTGGAGTGCAGTGGAATGATCATGACTCATTGCAGCCTCGACCTCCTGGGCTCAGGCAATCTTCCTGCCTTAGTCGCCTGAGTAGCCGGGAATACAGGTGCACACCACTCCACCTGGCTAATTTTATTTTTAATATTTTTAGAGATGAGGTCTTGCTATACTGCCTAAGCTGGTCTCAAACTCCTGGGCTCACACAATCCTCCTGCCTCGGCCTCTCAAAGTGCTGGGATTATAGGTATGAGCCACTGTATCTGGCTGGACATAACTTTTAAACATTAAATAATATTCCACCACAGAGAAAATCCATCATTAACCTACTGCTGGACATTTAAGCTGTTTCCAATGTGTTGCTATCATAAATAAAGCTTTGATGACTATCTTTGTGTAAAATGTTTTGTTTTCATTATTTCATCTCATTTCCTTCACATACATTTCTATCCGTGGAATTACGCTGTTATAAAAAATTTCATGTTATTAATACAGACTGTCAAATTTCTTTGCAGAAAGGTCGTATCAGTTTACAGTCCTGTTGGCAGTATACAAGAGGATACCTGCCCCAATATCCCCTCCCTGGAAAAAAGGGACACATTGTGGGAGAGGGACTGTGCTACTGCTCTTTGCCTCATTGTACTGATTTTATTATTTTATTTTTTTGAGTCGGAGTCTCACTCTGTCGCCCAGGCTGGAGTGCAGTGGCACGCTCACAGCCACCGCAGCCTCAACCTACTGGGCTCAGACGATCCTTCTGCCTCAGCCTTCCAAGTAGCCGGAACTACAGGCGTGTGCCACCACGCCAGGCTAATTTTTTGATTTATTGTAGAGACAAGTTCTCACCATGCTGCTCAGGCTGGTGTCGACTCTGTGGGCTCAGGCCATCCTCTTACCTCGGCCTCCCAAAGTACTGGGATTATAGGTGTGAGCCACTGTGCCGGCCACTGTACTGATTTTAAATCTTGTTGAACAGAGATGCGTCCTGGTAGTTCTCCTTTAAAATCTTTATTTAGAGGAATTACTAATTGTGGGCCCAGTCTATTAGAGCTTCCTGCTGCAGGGACTAAGAAGACAGAGGAGTCACTTTGTGTGGTTGACATCGTTTTATTGTCTAGGGGAGAAGTTGCAGTCAAAGTCTCCAAATCTGTTGGGCTGGTTGTGAGAAGGAAGACATTAGCATTCGTTGTAACAAAACTACAGTTATTGTGCTTGCCTTTCACCACCTCTGAAATGATAAGTCTTAAACCTCCCCTTCAACAAACTGATTATTCAACTATTTAGGAAAATAGTTTGCAGATACCTCAACCTCCTGGACTTGAGTAGGTTATTCTTAGGTAAGACATACTGTGTGCTAGCATTATCTCATCTTAAAAAAAAGAAAGAAAGAAATCCTGGTGAGGCGAGAGGACTATAGAGAAGTCCTTTCGGTAAGAAAGTGGTTCTCAAGCAATAGGGTGCCTCAGAATCCCTGGGTAAGCGTGTGAAGATGAATCCTTGGGCCCACAGCCAGAGTCTGATTCCCTGTGTCTGGGGCAGGGCCCAGGCATCTGCATGGTACCACATGGGTCTGCCCTGCAGGGTGGCTTCTGTGACAAGGAATAACTGCTGCCAAGGCATTTCTCCCACAGTTTCTGTGGGAGACATTTTCTTCACTTGAGTCATCTGAATTTTGTAATTGACCTATGCATCTGGTATTTTTTTTTTACTTCTCTCAGTAGGCACAATTTTGGCTCTGTGAATAATTAAAATGCTAATACCTCATGCTTGTATATATTCCACATTTTAAAATCTAGCCTTTATTATTATTATTATCATTATTATCATTTTGAGTCATGGTGTCACTCTGTTGCCCAGGCTGGAGTGCAGGAATGATCATGACTCACTGCAGCCTCGACCTCCTGGGCTCAGGCGATCCTCCTGCCTCAGCCTCCTGAGTAGCTGGGAATACAGGTGCACACCCCCACACCTTTTATTTTTATTTTTAATATTTTTAGAGATGAGGTCTTGCTATGCTGCTTAGGCTGGTTTCAACTCCTGGGCTCACACAATCCTCCTGCCTCAGTCTCTCAAAGTGCTGGGATTACAGGTATGAGCCACTGCATCTGGCTGGACATAGCTTTTAAACATTAAATAATATTCCATCACAGAGAAAACCCATCATTAACTTACTGCTGGACATTTAAGCTGTTTCC
>CAUYQG010066106.1:0-23275 GCA_963574415.1 Tarsius wallacei | reverse complement strand
TCATGGAACCACCCGTGCTGTCCATCAAAAGAGTACTGGATTAAAAAAATGTGGTACATACACACAATGGAATATTACGCAGCCATAAAGAACAAAATCATGAATTTCGCAGCAACCTGAATGGAATTAGAGTTTATAATACTGAGTGATCTTTCACAGAAACAAAGCTCTGAGTATCACATGTTCTCACTCACAAGTGGACCTTGAACAACTGCCGTAATACTATAGGAAAAGGATTGACAGTGGCGGGAAACTATGGGGGGGTGGGCAGGGAGAGGCAGGGAGGTGAAATTAACAGTAGTCATTATCTGCCTGGGGATGGGGGCCTGCCCCATCAACAGGGGTACCTGCATGGTGAATATTTGTATACCTAACCCTTAATTATACTCCACAATTTTAAAAATAAAAATATATATGTAATAAAAAAATACAAAAAATCCCAACAACAAACAATTCTACACTTTTTGAAGGATACTGGTCCATGATATAGTATGATCATTATGATTATATCAGCTCATAACTTACTTTAAAAGTTTTCTCTTTTTTTGTACATAAGACTATTCTTTGTTTAATATATAAGAAAATGGATAAGAAATAATATATATCTTATTTCTCCTGCCACTAGATTGTTCACTCTGTAAGAACAAGATGTACTAATATCTTCTATGTCTCTTAAAAACCCCATATAATGTAACTTAATGCTTATTAAATGTTGCTCAGCTAAAAAAAAAAAAAGAAAAAACTGTCTCTCCATTTATTCACTCATTTAATGTTTTTATAAAATCTTATAGCTTATTTGATGTGTTTGAGGATTCTTATTAGATTTATTCCCAAATGTTCAATTTTTGCTACTACTATGAATGATGACTTTTTCCCATTAATGTTTTTTAACTGCTTATTTTTTTAATATAAGCACATATATGTATCATAATTTTTTCTTCCATCACAATTATTTTCTTCTAGAACACAGTTGGAGAATGCCAAAGAGTTTTGGGAAGTAATTATTAGATACGGTGGTGGTTTAATTCTTTATGAAAATATTAAAATATTAATTTACAGTCCTGAAATCTGCTTTATTTTGCGGAGTGATATATTACACTATATGTTTTTCTCAGTTAGAAATAGCTGATTTTCGCTGGGCACGGTGGCTCACTCCTATAATCCCAGCACTTTGGGAGGTGGAAGCAAGAGGATTGCCTGAGCCCACAGGTTCAAGACCGGCCTGGGCAACATGGTGAGACCTCATCTCTATAATAAAATCAAGAAATTAGTCGGATGAGGTGGCGCACGTCTGTAGATCCAGCTACTTGGAAGACTGAAGTGGAAGAATCGCCTGAGCCCAGCAGGTCGAGGTTGCGGAGGCCGCCAGCATGCCACTGCACTCCAGCTGGGTGACAGAGTGAGACTCCAACTCAAAAAAAGAAAGAAAGAAGGAAAGAAAGAAATAGCTGGTTTTCTTATTATGGAACACATCATTTATTCTCATAGTCAAAATATAACATTAAGATCTAGTGATAGAGCCATACATCTCTTCTAAAATTGAACTTTTTCACAATTCCTTTGTGCACTGAAACTTTGCATTTTCAAAAAACAGAGTCCTAACACAATTCATGCTGTTTTCCCTTTTATATCAATAACTTTTGGTTACATGGTTTTTGGTTACATGGCTGCATTGTGTAGTGGCAAAGAAGTCTGGGTTTTAAGTGTACCCACCACCAAACCTGTTTACACTGTGCTGGATAGGTGATTTTTCTTCCCTCCGTCCCTTTCCCCTCCCCTTTCTTAGCCTCCAGTGTCCACTGTACCATTCTCCATGTCTTTGCAGATTTTTAGTTTTGCTCCCACTTCTAAGTGAGGACATGCAATGTTTGGTATTCTGTTCCTGAGTAAGTTCACTTAGGATGACACTCTCCAATTCCATCCAAGTTGCTACAAATGACATTATTTCATTATTTTTTGATAGCTGAAGGTATTCCATAATGTTTATATACCACATTTGCATTATCCATTGATCAGTTGATGGGCATTTCGGTCGATTCCACGTCTTTGCAATTGTGAGTTGTGCTGAGATGAACATGTGGGTGTAGTTATCTTTTTTGTATAACAAGCTCTGTTCCTTTGGGTAAACCATTTATACTTTTAAGTAAAGATGAAGAGGTTTCTACTTGGTCTATAATTCATTAAAATAAATCATAATTTGTTGTGGCTATTGTATACCATGTAGAACTTCAGATAAAAAATGGTATATCAGCTGGGCTCAGTGGCTCAGCCTGTAATCCCGTGCCTTGGGAGGCTGAGGTGAGTGGATTGCCTGAGCCTACAGGTTCGAGACCCACCTGGGCAGCTTGGTGAGCCCTCATCTCCAATAAATAAATAAATAAATTAGCCGGGTGTGGTAGCGCGCGCCTGTAGTTCCAGCTACTTGGAAGGCTGAGGCGGAAGGATCGCCGGAGCCCAGCAGGTCGAGGCTGCGGTGGCCATGAGTGTGCCACTGTACTCTATCTAGTCTGGGCGATAGAGTGAGATTCTGACTCAAAAAGTATATAAGATTGGGAAGATAAAGAGAACAGAACCTATTTGAAAATGATGAAATTGTTTTGTAGCTGCTGGTGGTTCCAAAGATATGTCCAGTGTCCCAAACCTGTAAATGGTACTTCATGCATATGCAAAAGAGTAATACTTTACATGGCACAGGGTGTGATTAAGTTATGGGTCTTGAGAGAATGCGTTTGGCCTTGATTATCCAAGCGGGCCTTAAACACAATCACCAGTATCCTTTTTTTTTTTTTTTTGAGTTGGAGTCTCACTGTCGCCCAGACTGGAGTGCAGTGGCCACCGCAGCCTCGACCTGCTGGGCTCTGGCGATCCTTCTGCCTCAGCCTTCCAAGTAGCTGGAACCACAGGCGCGCGCTACCACACCCGGCTAATTTTTTTTGATTTGTTGTAGAGATGAGGTGTTGCCAAGTTGCCCAGGTGGGTCTCGGACCCGCAGGCTCAGGCAATCCACTCACCTCAGCCTCCCAAAGCACGGGATTACAGGCTGAGCCACCGAGCCCGGCTACCAGTATCCTTCTAAGAGCGATGCAGATGTGTGTCTGAAGAGACTAAACATAGGCACACTGAGAAAGAGGCGGTGTGAAGACAGGCAGAGATTGGAGTGACACAGCTATAAGCCTGAGTTTGTCAGGAAGCACCAGAAGCTCAAGGAGGCAGGGCATAGGTTCTCTACTCGAGTCTCCGGAGGGAGGACACCTAGACTTCAAATTTCTCACCTCCAGAGTCATGAGAATTCATCTCTGTTGCTCTAAGCTGCCGAAGCTGTGGTGATGTTCCAGCAGCCCCGGGATGGAGTTATCAGAGGCTTGTTAGAGTTTGGTTTCTGTAACTTCTACCTGAAAAGGTCCCGATTTATACACGGTGTTGTCTGGCCAGATGCCTCAATGCTGAGTCCAGCTATGGCTCCCACGACCAGGAATGGGTCATGCCGTGTTCCTCCACTTCTGAGGGTCAACCTCAGTGACCTGACAGGGAGCCATCTCTCTCGTGCACGGGCTTTGGGAAACTGTAGTCCTGACCCCGGACTGCACCCTATGACTGGGTCTCTGTTACTTGTTACCAGCCGGCAGGTGGTAGAGGGTGGGGGTGATGCAGAAAGGCAGGTGCTGGAAGCTTCCCTGGATTTATTGGTGGCAACTTTATGGCTCATGAACTCATCCTGGCTTGAAGCCCAGGGTCTAGGTGCAGAGTTGAAGTGGAAACCACTCAGTGCCCACGGTGGGAGTCAGGCTGGGCCAAGCGCACAGAACCGGCTCACTTTTGCAGTAAGTGTAGACATTGGCTGGTGAAATTTCTAGAGGGCCAGGAGGACAGAGGCTATGCAGGGCTTTAGGAACAGTCCTTCAGCTGGACAGCAATGGTCAGTGAGCCTGGCATGCCTGTGATGGAGGCAGGAACACATGGCCCGTCCTTGCTGGGCTGCAGGCCTGGGAAGGCCAGCGTTGAGGGATGTCTTGGGAAGCTGTTCTGCCAGGGACATGTCACCCCACACCCAAAGGAGCCTTCAGGTCATGGCAAAAGATACAGAGAAAAAAATTAAGGTTACGTGCACAAGAAAATAAAACACATAGCAACAGAGTTCACAAAACAAATGAGTTCCAACAAATGAGGGAGAAAGGCATACAAGGCAAATGGGTCATGGCAGCAGAGCCGAGCCCTGACTCTGCCCAGCATGCTTCGGACGGTCATGAGATCATCTGGTCCCAATGCGCTGGGGACACAGGGTGGAAGGGAATTGTTGCCAGGCATGTGGCACAGCTAGTAACTGTAGGCCTGCAGGGCATATGTCTGCTCAGACATGACCCATATGGGTGTGTGAGACTGAGAACTTAGTTGCCAAGAATGACATTACTGCTGGTGACAGAATTTTCCAAAATGATGACCAGCTCATGGTAAGTTTTTTGGAAAACAAAGTTTTGTCTTCCCTTGATTTACACAGTAGTTGCATTTCTGGAAAACTGTATATTAAACGAGCTCTCAAATACTTTGTGTTTATAACAGAGTTAGGTTCTACAGTAAAGTCACTAGAAACAGTTTTCATCTACACAAATATTCAACAAGACTTTTTTTTTTTTTTTTTTTTTTTTTTGAGTAAGGTCTCTCTCTGTCAGGCTGGAGTGCATTGGTATGATAATGGCTCGCTGCAGCCTCAACCTCTTGGGCTCAGGTGATCCTTCCACCTCAGCCTCCTGAATAAGCTGGGACTACAGGCACGCGCCACAACGCTCGGCTTATTTTTCTGATTTTTTTGTAGAGATAAGGTCTCACTATAATGCCTAGGTTGGTCAAACTCCTGGGCTCAAGCAATTTTCCCGTCTTAGCCGTCCAAAGTGCTGGGATTAAAGGCGTGTGCCACTGCACCTGACCAAGACTTTTTTTTTTTTTTTTGAGTTGGGGTCTTACTCTGTTGCCCAGACTGGGGTACAGTGTCACAATCGTGACTCACTGCAGCCTTGACCTTCTGGGTCCAGGCAATCCTTCTCTCTCAGCCTCCTGAGTAGCTGAGACTACAGGTGTACACCACTAAAAAGTGCCCAGCTATTTTTTAAGCTGAGACTACAGGTGTACACCATTAAAAAGTGCCCAGCTACTTTTTAAATTTTTAAGAAAAGACTTGAGGTCTCAATATAATGCCAAGGCTGGTCTCCAACTGCTGGGCTCAAGAAATCCTCCTGCCTCAGCCTCCCAAAATGCTGGGATTACAGGCATGAGCCACCACACTTGGCCCCAGCAAGACATTTGAAGATCAGGTGGGACGTGGGTCAATTCCTTGTTGGGTGGGACAGTCTTGTCTACCTTCAAGCCCATGCACAGCATCACCTACCCCCATCAAGGCTGTGATCACAATCGTCCCAAAATGTCCTCTAGGGGACAGTACTGTGCTGCTTAAGAACTACCACGGACTGCCTTACTGCACCCATCATGCATGATGCCACTTAAGGGCCTCTGCACCTGCTGCTTTCTGTTTGGAATGCTCTTCTCCCAGGCATCCAAATTCCTGTTCCTTTTCCGTTTGTCTTTCTGCTCAGCCATCACCTTGTCAGAAGGGCTCTCCCCAGTCACACTATATTAAGTAGCACTTGATACCCCAGCCCTACTTTCACCTTTCTTCTTAAAACTTATCATCTAGCCAGGCTCGGTGGCTCAGCCTGTAATCCCATGCCTTGGGAGGCCAAGGTGAGTGGATTGCCTGAGCCCGCGGGTTCGAGACCCGCCTGGGCAGGCGAAACCTCATCTCTACACTAAGTCAAAAAACTAGCTGGGTGTGGCGGCGCGCGCCTGTAGTTCCGGCTACTCGGAAGGCTGAGGCGGAAGGATCGCTGGAACCCAGCAGGTCGAGGCTGCGGTGGCTGGGAGCGGCCACTGCACTCCAGTCTGGGCGATGAGTGAGACTCCAACTCAAAAACAAACAAACAAAACTTATCATCTGACATTTTACCTTTACTAGATTGTAAAGTCCTCAAGGACAGGGATTTTGTTTACTGAGAAAGGTCTGGTCCCTACATAATGCCTAGACCTGTTGAGCACAATAAAAACTTATTGAATGACTAGATGACTAAATCTAGAGGAATAACTAACTCAGGCAGGGTAAGAAAAGGTATCTAATTTTACTACCTTTGATCTATAATGCTCTGTTCCACAAAGTCATTCAGGGACTCATGATCCTCCAGTTCTTGCCACCTTCAACAGGAGCCTACAAGGTTGGTGGAGAGAGTGGAGGAAATGCTCTCTTAATGGTCTGGACATTGAAATGACACATCATTAGCAAGGGCTGGTCATATGGCTCCATCCAGATGTCCTGGGCCCTGAATGAAGTTGAAGCTGTGGACTCAGGAAGAGGAGATTGTGTGGCAAGCATCCAGCCAGTCTCTGGCCCAGTTTGCTATTCTGGTCACCAAAACCCATTTTGTAATTCCCTCATGTAGGTCACAGGCACCCTCTCCTAGGGGACAATACAAGGTTGGGTCCAGACCTCCACATGATGTGGTCTTTCTCAGGTGACTCTTTGCAGTCCTACAAGTCTGAATGAGCAAGACAATTTATCCGCTCCACCCCAAGACAGGCAGTGGTGAGATTGGGGGGGGGTATACCCTCACAAGTCCTCCCGTGCAGGAAGGAGGGGGTGGCAGGCATAGCAATCACTGCTCTTCAGCACTTGAAATCCTGTTGGGCCCCGCCCTGAGCTGGGAGGCAGGGAGGTCTTTGCTTATCTGAAGCTGTAATCCCTCCCAGGACACAGCTTTCAAAACCATCCTCCTGCCTGAGGGTGGTTCTAAGCGTTTCTCAATAGTCACAGGTTTGTTTTTGTTTTAAGGTCACGCTGATGGTTTCTAAAGCTTAGTAGGCCTTGTATTTATTTCTTTTGTTTTCCAGGCAGGTCCAGGCAGTGACTGCACTCATGGTTCTTTCCTGAACACAGTTCTCAAGTTGGCTTTCCTTCCTAGCTTCCTTATTCACATGGCCTTGAGGTTACCAGGCTCAAGTGGGAAGTCCACACTGCCACCTGGGATCCACCCTGAGTCTATCACTGTCTAAGTTGCTCACCTGCACCTCTTCCTGCTTGGAGACTAGAGGCACTTGGCTTTTCCAACATCACAAGGCCCTGGGGCTCAAGTTTTTCTACCTCTTTTCCCTTCTGCTTGTAAACTGGCTAATGCTTTCTTGAACTCAGCTTTCTTGTGATGCCTTGCCAAAAGCAGCCAATAACAGTCAGCACACACCCCATTCTGGTTTGCATCCACCTTCTTCCCCTCAAGCTGGAAAGTCAGTAGACATGTAGCTTGCCTTCCAAGTTACAGAGTGTATCAGCCTTACCGGATGTTTTGCTGCTACCTGGCAGGAATCTCCAGCTGACCTGCTCATTGCATGTTTCCCCACTGCTCACCAGCCGGCCACCAACAAAGCCAATGCCACGTAGTTTAGGTGTTTGCTACAGGTGCATTGCACATCAAAGTGCCACTTTGTGTACTCGTGAGAATAAGGAAGCTAACTGGTATAGAAAAGCCCCAAATCTCAGGGGATCAGTAAATATTTGCTTTTCAGTGATGCTCTTGCTGGCCAGGTGGCTGGCCTCTTAGTGGTGACTCAGGGATCCACGTTCCCTCCAATGTTTTTAACAGGTGGTCTCTAGGATAACCCCCTGGGAGTGTTTCTACAGCCAGTTTGGAACTAGTGCACACCACTTCTTCCAAGGTTTCACTGGCCACAGCCCAGTTTGGTCCCAACCTAACTGCAAGGAGGCTGGAGAAAGAACATGGTTGCCTGTGGGTCCAACAGCAAAGTCGAACTGATTTGGTCAGCACACCGCGTTGACTCTGCCACAATACCAACAAATCACAGATTTTTATTCTCTCAGAAGCTGTTGGTGGCTGCCACAGCCCTACCTGGAAGAGCTTCGAGGTCCTTGCCAACTTGGTTGTGGCCACCAGTCCAGCCACTTCCCTCCCCCACCCAGACCAGAGTTCAGGTGGGCAGGCCTCCTCCAGGCTCCCACTCTCACCTCCAGCCCTGGCCCTGAACCTGGGTGTCCAGCCACCCTAGAGTGACCGCCCTTCTTTGTGTTTCCTCCTTTTTTCAATGGCCTCATCCTTCTGGAAGGAACTTCCAGCACTGGGAGCCTGCACTCTGCACCAGGCGCTGAAATGCATTACTCTATACCCATTCTGAGGGCAGAGGCCAAATAAAGTGGGGGCAGGGCACACAGGAGGCCCTGGAAGAGGCTCTGTAATGAAAATGACTTCATTAAAAATTCCAGGCCAAGCACAATGCTAGACCTGTCAGCACACCTGAGATTCGGCAGTTTGGAAAGCCTGGAGGGACATTCAGGAACCCATGAGGAGAGAAGCAGAAGGCTAAAGGGCCAGCAGTGTGGTTAGTGGAGTGAGCCAGTGAGCCCGTGCAGGCCTCTGGGCAGGTAAGTGCCTCCATCCAGACTGCTCAGACCCAGTCCCTGCCCCCATGTGCCCTGTCCCCATATGAGGCAGAGCTGCCCTGTGGGCACACAAAGGCTACCGCGGGGAAGTTAGGAAGCCCACCCACAGCTGCCTGAAGGTGCCTGCCCAGGTGTCCCGTCACCTCTGGGGGCCAGCCTGGTGACTCAACCATGTAATCCCAGTGCTTTGGGAGGCCGAGGCAGGAGGAACGCTACAGGCCAGGAGTTTGGAACTAGTGCACACCACTTCCTCCAAGGTTTCACTGGCCACAGCCCAGTTTGGTCCCAACCTCTGAGACACCATCACCTCTGTGACTACCAAGTGCATCCCTGGAGGCAGTCTGAAAACTCTTTTTTCCTTTTCTTAAGGTTCTAATGACCAAATGTAAATATAAGCAAAACAAAAATTAAATACACAGAACAAAACCATTTTTACCAGATCTACTTTTATTTCAGAAGGAAGCTTGTATTATAGTATTTACTTTTGTTTATATACAAGTTCTTCACATTTGTGTTTAAAATGCACAGACCTCCCTTAGTTCTCTTGTCCTGCTTAAATTAGCTGTTATTTTACAATACAAAAAAATACCAAAAAATTGCAGTCCTAAATGTATGTATAACACCCACAATCCCCAGCAATGAAATAGTTTACAATACTTACTCCATATTTACATGAGTGCAATAGATGCTAAATTATACATATTAACAAACTAAGCTTGAATCCAAACAACAAAAACCGTAAATAACTATAAAACAAAAACATTTCCAGAGCCAGAATTAGTTCAATGAAACAGGCTTCACTAGTGTTTAGAATGTTTTGTGCACAAATTCAGTTACTGAAAGTCGATTCCATTATTGCCTTTAGAGGAGAAGGCATGTTTCCCTCTCCACTCCAAAACCTCTCCCTGTGGGCAGGGTACTCGTTATTCTGAATGACTCTCATCGAGGGGCAATGCTTCTTGGTGGGCTGGCTATCCAGAAACCATCATGGTGAGCTTTACAGCTGGAGCTGAGTTTGGTCAATGGGGTAAACACCTCTCTGCCTTCTTGGTTTCATCCTTAGGATGGCCAATTCTCACAGAAATCACCACAGGGAAAGCTCTCCTGGGATGAGAGGGGCGTGAGGAGTTAAGAGTTTTTACTAGGTCACTACCCTAGTATTATCTTAGGTAAGTGTTGAATCAATGAATGAATGAATGAAATGAAAGGATCCAAGGTGTTCATGAAAATGACACCATCACCCAAGGAAGTGACTCAGCCCCCCACTCTCAGTACACTCCATTAAGGTGAAGGAGCAAGATTTGCAGTGGAAGGTAACATGTCTTTTCCCTACCAACAATGCCCTGGTCTTCTTAATTTGCCCCATATTTCCCAGTGCGTCTCCAGTCTTGCACCTCAGGCCTCACTTGTGGATATTCCAGTATTTTCCTGTTGCTGACAGTCTTCTGTCCAGGGCTGCCATTCCTCCGGGGCAGCTAAGGGGAGTATGGGCACCTTCTCTCCACACCTCCTACCTTTGCAGGTGATCCTCAGACTCGCCCCCACCTGTGTGTACAGAGGTGGCAGGAGGTAGACAGGAGTGCAGGGTGTGTGAAATCCTCCACGGGAAGATGGGAGCTTATCAGTCCACTAGCTCCCTGCTCCCACTCCCAGTTTTCAGTATAATAAACGATGGTTCTGGGAAATGGTCATTTAAAATTTAGATAAAACTACAAAAAAAAAAAAAATGCAGCCTAGAGAACCCCTTTATGGAAAGTCTGATTTCCACAGGTTATATATAGTCTTTGAACCTGAAGACTAAGAGAAACATTTCTCAGGACAACACTGGCTGTCCCTCGCCACCCACAGTCCCAAGAGGCTGCCAGAAAGACTCGCGATGTGCCTGCAGGGCAAGCAGCAGTGGCGGGTCCTCTTGCTGCCCCTCTTGCTGCCTGAGCCTCCTTGAGTGCTACTGTCTACACAGACTCGCTACCTGACTCTCACATGCATTCCAAGAGAGTCCTGTTTTAAGAATCATCTCACTGGTCCAGCCGCATCTGAACCCATCACGACAGGGATACATTTCTTGGCTTGTTATTTATGTATCAGGGCCTGACAAGAGGACTTCTGAGAACTTGAATATCCAGTATATGGCACAAAAACATCTTAGGTGAAACTCAGACATCGTTAACATTTAATTAAAAATACAGTAAGGTATTTCTCTGTTTTATGTACGCTCCGAATGTCTGAGCATTCTGGACACTACTGTATAGTTATATACAAGTGCAGGACCAATGTTTTCTTGATTATTTTAATTTATATACAGGCTGTCCGTGACACTCAAAGTTACCGGTGACAACCCATTCCCTCTTGGTAACTGGCGCTGTGATGAGCTCCTCTCCCTGCCACTCCCTTTTTCTGCCCCAAGCCTGGAGGAAGCTGTGTGCTGTGGGCTGCGGGCTGCAAAGGAGAAGCAGGTGGGTTCTGCTGTTTCTCCACTGTTGGAGCAGAATTAAACTTTACTTGCCCCTTCTTTCCTTTTAAAAAATAAACATTATCTTTCAGGAAGAAAAAATTAGACAACCAGATGGCTGCGGGTCATGGTGCATGTTATTTCAAGGCCTAGCATTAACATGGGAAGAGACTTCTTTGGCCAGGGAAAAGCAGGTCCTCTGAACACAGCAGGAGGATCTTCCTTGAAGGACAATCCCCAACAGCCTCACTGCTGCTTTGCCAGGGGCCTGTGGTGATTGCAGGGGAAGGACCAGGCCGCTGCAGGCTCTCTGCGGGTGCTGTGTTCTGGGGTAGGGATGTGGGGAGCTCATGGGAGGAGGGTCTTTTCTAGAACCGTCTGCTCTTTAACAATAATGTGAAAAAAAAGCTTTTTGAGAGGTGAGTCTCAAAGCAGAGGTGTTTTGTGCATTAGTGTTTTATGGTTCAACTTGCCTGAAAACATCTTCCAGGGGATTCTTCACGGGGAGGGGGTTAGTGTTGTGGGAGAGATCATGCCCCTTCTCCAGACACAGCATTTGGACGTGAAATGCCACCATTGTTGCTCATTTGAGTATTACATTTCTCCAAATTCACACACTTGAGCATTGCTGTCCAGAGGTCCATCCCAACAGGCTGATGCCAGAGAATCCCAGGTTTTGGAGCAGAAGAGTCGGGGAGGCTGCTGCATAATGCCAAAATACAGAGCACCATAAATGCGGAGTACGCGCCATCCAGGCAATGCCCTGTGGGAGAAGAGCAGGGGACTGTCCTGCCCTCTTAAATCTGTCACTTTCCACTTGGCATAGGGTTCTCCCTCCTCATCCATCTTCTCTGTGTGCTTTTCATCCTTAGCTGCCAGTTACCATCTTGCTCTGGGAAGGAGGATGGGTGGGCTGAACCCCTCCTGGGAAAGATGGCAGATGGCTCCAGGTCCTGTTCCAGGCTTTGGGCAGGGTCTCCTGAAAACAGGAGGCTGTCCCTCTCCTGGCATCCGGTTCTACCCCAGCCTGAGAATGATCCACAAGTTCAGAGCAGGACATAGGAACACACAGTCGCTCTTTGATCCAGGTTCCCAAGTGCTCTTAGCGCTCTTTTCTGCTCAAGGAGACACGTGACATGAGTGAGTCCTTTTCTCT
The DNA here is from genome assembly GCA_963574415.1 of Tarsius wallacei. NCBI lineage: Eukaryota > Metazoa > Chordata > Mammalia > Primates > Tarsiidae > Tarsius > Tarsius wallacei. Next base: position 11,179 of record CAUYQG010066106.1, on the reverse strand, counting down.
GTGGTGCCCTGGGAGGAAGAGGCCAGAGGGCTGACCAAACATCAGGCCTAGGGTGACAAGGGGATGGGAGTGGGGACACCTTTTTGACAACAATAAAAACAGGACCTTTCATAGTTCATTTCTGCTTCCTTCTCAGTCCCTGCTGCTAGGTCAAATGTTCCTTCGGGTGAGAAAATTCTTTCCTGGCTGCAAATTAGATTTTAGAAAAAGAGCAGATTGCCAATGGTAGCTATTTAAATTTTACAAGAATGTAGGAATGCAATTATGTAAAAACTTAGGCTTACTAACTTTCCAATTGCTAGATCTATTTAAAGTCTAGGCACTTAGTGTGTGTGTGTGTGTGTGTGCACGCGCATGAGAGAGAGATGCAGAGGGAGAGGGAGGAGGGAGGGGGAAGAGGAAGAAGATGGAGGAGATAGGGAGAGGGACAGAGAAAGGAAGAAAGAGAATTTCAAATGAATTAACACTAAATCAAGTTGCTATAGAAAACTACCTATTATATCATCAGTTTACATTAGAAGTAATACTGCTGACCTTGACAATTAAAATAGCCCCCTTCTATCCTAGCTTGATATAATTCAAAAGAGATGGACCGTTATTAATTCTCAACTAGAAAAAAGCTACTCCCTGGAAGAGAGATATCTTCTTAAATCGTGCAAGAATAAATATCACATCTTTTAAAAAAGATAGCAGGCTTCAGATGAAAACAAGTTAATTCATCTGACTAGTTTTTAAAAGACCATGTTCAAGAACAACTGATGACAAACGTCTACGTGTAAACACTCCATCTTCTGTTTTTTGTACAGTTGAGACAGTTTCAAGAACAGTTTCCACATGTGAACCTGAGTGTCATTCCTAGTTCGCTCACTGGCTCCACACCGGCCTCCTTCAGCAATAATCAGCTCATCCTTGGACCTATAATTAAATCAAGTATTTCCTATGCAAAAGTAAAAGGTTAGATGCTGGAACACGGATGGGAGAAACCATCAAAGAAAGCTTGTGATCATGCAGGTGAGTCAGATGCTTCGAGGTTTCCAGTTTCTGCCCCGAACCCGAACAGCTGTTTCCCTGCCGCGCCTTCCCCTGCAGACGGCTCTGGTGTGCCACTCGCTCGCTCTTGCGCGGGAGAGTCCCTGGCCCCAGCATCAAATGCAGGTCCCAGGCTGTGCAGGGGGCTGCTGCTTCCGGTTTCTCACGGCTCCCGACTTCTCTTTGTACACTATTGGCATCTGCTGAGAAATGTCCACTAGGGCGCTGGCCACGGCAAGACCTTGGGAGAACCCACAGAGGGAAAACATGTTAAGGAGCAGCTTGATTTTGTTTTAAAAAATAATTTTAAAATTTATTTTTCATTCCCTTGGTGCCAAAAAAAAAGAAAGTACACAGGGAAAAGTCTTCCTTCCATCTCGTCCCTTTCCCTACCCTTCCCTCTCCATCCAGGTAAACTCTTTCGTTCGTTTTTATATGAAAGGGGACCCCAAAAAACAGGAATTATCTTTTGGAGGGTGGGCCCCTTGTAGTACAGGCTTCTTCTACTAGGAACCAATCGGCATCAGTGTACTAGCTAGCGCTATTGTGAGAGGCTGTGTTCAGTTTCAGTGAATTTTTTTTTTTTTTGAGAGTCTTTCATTGTGATTGCCCATTTCATGATGGGTGATTTACAAGTGTACTTGCCCACACCAGGCTAAGTGTCCAGCAGCTTTTGACCAAAAATGGCATGATCCCCATGCCTCACCCACCCTATTCACCCAGTCTTGCTCCAAGTGACTTTTTTTTGTTTCCCCAGATGAAAAAAGTCCTCAAAGGGAAACATTTTGCCGATGTGGAAAAGGTGAAATGAAAAATGGCAGAAGCAATAAAAGGTATCAAAAATGATGAGTTCAAAAACTGTTTTGAGCAGTGGAAAAAGCATCTCAATAAGCGTATTATATCAAACAGAGAACCCTGGAAATGACTGAAGTTTAAACATGTAAGAATAAATACACAATTTTTTCTTTTTTTCTTTTGAGTTGAGAGTCTTACTCTGTTGCCCAGGCTGTAATGCAGTGGCATGCTCATGGCCACCTCAGCATCGACCTGCTGGGCTCTGGCAATCCTTCCACCTCAGCCTTCCAAGTAGCCGGAACTACAGGCATGTACTACCATGCCTGACTAATTTTGTGATTTATTGTAGAGACAAGATCTTGCCATGTTGCCCAGGTTGGTCTTGAACCCGCGGGCTCAGGCAATCCTCTCGCCTCGGCTTCTCAAAGTGTTGGGATTACAGGCTTGAACCACCGCGTCTAGCCTAAATACACGATTTTTTATAAACACATTCTTTTTTTTCGGGTCCCCCCCTTGTATATTCTTTCAGGGTTTACATACACAAATACAAATACATATTCTTCTCCTTTGTCATCTTTTTTTTAAGATTAGAAAACATAGTTCATTTAAAAAAGCAAATTAGAAAGAAAGAGGAGATTCATCTCCCAAGGTAGGGGAGGGGGCCAAAGCTTAAGAAAACATGGCCTCCCGTGTCATTTTTGCCACAAAAGATATAGTTCGCTTTTCAGTAGACCAACCAAGCAAAGTGCTCTGCCTGGCGATGAGAACACAGTGATGAGACTGCAGACACGCATTGTGTGCTGGCCTTCTCCTACCTGCTTCCAAAAGGGTGCCAAGGGAAAGCAGCACACCTTACGATGAAACTCAGATTCACCCCACAGCACTCAGGCAGCATTATGTATTTTCATTCTATACCATGATACAGGGCAGGGCAGGCTTTGGAATAAGCATCACCCCACACCCCCACCTTTGCTTTGGGGATTTGTGGTCCCATTTTCCTTTCTGTCTTGCTGAGCAATTAACCTGGTGTCCATTAGGGAAGGCACAGTTCTGGAGGAGCTGGAGTCCTAATGCTTGGGAAGTGGTCAGGGCTGTCCTCAGGATTGTGTTACCTCCTGATACCTCACTGAGCCTATAAAGCAGAGGGAAGGGATGGAGCTTCTCAGTGCCTGGCACACAGTGGGAATCTATCCCAGCAAGAACTGCTATGGCAAAGGCAGGGCTGGGTGTTCTGGGAGTCCAGAAAAGGGCATAATTGAAAGCAGGGGGCACAGGAGGGGTGACAGGTACGGCCCCACTCTTGGGAGGGTCTCAAGCAGTGAGCAGAAGTTCTAGGGGGCTGAGGCACATCAGGGAAAGGTTGAGGCATGAAAGGCTACAGGCTGCAGACCTGTCACCTCCCCACACTAGCCAGCACTTTGCCCTCATGGAATACTGGCCAGTGTTTGTTACGCCAGGCAGTGGCAAGAGACATTCACTACCCTGGAGTGTCAGGTCACAGAATCTCACTGTCCTCAACATGAGCAAGGCTGAATTTGGGCTCAACTCACAGGAACCCCCAGTGAGATGAAGACAATAAAACCTGGTCCACCGGGCCAGAGGCCTCCCTCACGAAGACACTGCAGATCCCAACTGCCTGAAAGCTGAGCCAGAGGCTCTTCTGGGTCTGAGAGTACACTGAGGGGCCTGGACAAGGACTGGGGGCATCCTTTCCTCACAGACACAAGGTTTTCTCTGGTGAAGGCAACCCTGACCCCAGAATCACAGCAACTGAAAGTTGTTTAAAGCAGTCACATTGTTTGTGGCACCCTCCAAAGTACTCCATGATTAAGTAAAGTCTTGCAAACTGCATTTCATATCTCTCTTATGTTAAAATAAGAGAATATTTATGTACATTTTGATTCATGTATTTGATGGAAAAATGTAAAAGACATTGATAAAATATTATGTAATAAGTTGTAAAAATGTTTATGACAATTATATTAAAAAAAGAATACAAATTAGATCTATACAATCATTTCAACTAAATTGCTGGCCAGGGTGTAAAGGAAACAGAACAATTGAAAACTGGTGGGTGTTAGAATAGTGGAACTGTGAGTAAATTTTCAGACATTTCCTTTACATTGTTATACTTGTTGTTTGTGCCTTATATTTAAGACAGAGTGAAAAAGCAAAAGAAATGCAGCAGGGCTGGCAATACCAACTTAAGAATCACCAGCTCTGGGGAGATGGCTGGAAGCCATGGAGTGAAAAAGATGACTGAGGAAGAGCATAGGGAATAAAGGGGAGGCAGCCTAAATCCAGGGGGCAGAACAAGGAAAAAGAGACATGAAAGAAACCAAAGGGGGACCGGAAATGACAGCAGTGAAGGAAGGTGTGGCAAAAGTATCAACAACTACTGAGAAACAGGGGAGGCTGGGACCTTCCTGCAGGAAGGAAATGGGACCTCAGGAAAAACAGTTTTGGGAATATAAGTGACAATAGGATTCATGACAGGAGGCCAGCACTGTCCATGATCATTTTTATCCTACATTCTCCATGAAAGAAATGTACCCAATGCTTAGCCCTTTCGCACACCTAAAAGGTATTGTCACTGGCTCTCCTCTACTCACCTGACTGTCCGGGAGGGGGGATTCCACCCAGGCCTCGAGGGAGCCTCACAAACACAGAGAGGACAGCGGCTTTGTTGCCAAAACACGGCTCCAGTGCAATGGGCTTGGGAACAGTCTGGTGGGAAGGCAACAAAGAATTACCTAAAGTGGTGATTCTTAAGCTTTAGGAACACAGACAATGTAATGGGCATGAATGCTTACAAGGACAATCAATTTTAGGTATACAGAAAGAAAGAGGCACATCACAGTTAAGATAACCAGAAGGACAAGTTAAAGTAAATAGTCATCACTGAGCACCAGTGAGAGGGCTGGTGCTGCCTGCTCCGTTCAATGGTGATTTCCACATCCCCTTCCCAAAGAGATGCAGAAACCATAGAAAAGGGGCCACATCAAGGGGGTTTCTTCTGGGTTCTGTACTTTTACTCAATTTGAAATGCCAATCCACAGGAATGGCAGTGAGTGTTGGGTAGATTTGTCAGTTCTGCATATCTCACTCAAGCACAGATGGAGATACTATGGAGACTTTAAGAAAAAAATTCTGACTTATTTCATCTGTCCTTCAGACACTAAGTAGACAAGTCCATTAGATGTAAAAGCTTGTAAAAGCTGGATGCCTGACCAAACAGATTCCTCATCCACTCTTTGGATGCATTTGTCTCTGGAAAATGTCATTTTTTTTTTTTTGCAGTCTTTATCTTGTGAAGATACCCCATATATTAGTGTCTATTGCTATATAACAAACGATGGCAAACTTAGTTGCTTAAAGCAACACCCACTTATTATCTCAGAGTTTTATAGGTCAGAAATCCAGACAAGCTCTGGAGGGTTCTCTCCTGAGAGAGAAAGGTCTATTCATGTCTTTCAGCAGGTCTAAAAAATAATCAGCTGTCATCTCATGAGGGCCTAACGAGGCTGAAGTCCGGGTGTCTGCCTCAAAACTCACTCAGGTGGTTGGCAGAATCCAGGTCCCAGTGGCTGTAGGTCTGAGGTCTCTACTTCCTTGCTGTCAGGAGCAGCTCTCTTCTCTCAGAGACCACCTGCATCGTTCTCATGTAGTCCCCTCCACTCCAAACCAGTGATGCATGTATGTTGAGTCCTGTTCAAGCTTCCAGCCTCTCTGGCTTCCTCTTCTGCCACCAGCCAGAGAAACTCTCTGAATTTTAAAGTCAACTCCCTTGTACTACATCTGCAAAATCCCTTCATAGCAGTACGCCCAGCGGTATTTGACTGAATAACCATGGGACAGAAATCTTGGGAGCCATCCTTTTTTGTTTTATGTTTTGAGTTGGGGTCTTACTCTGTTGCCCAGGCTGGAGTGCAGTGGCATGATCACAACCTACCACAGCCTTGACCGTCTGGGTTCAGGTGATCTTTCTATCTCAGCCTCCTGAGTAGCTGGGTTGGACTGCTTCCGCTTTTTGGCTGTTGTGAATAATGCTGCCAAGAACACGGTGTACAAGTATCTCTGAGACTCTGATTTCATTTCTTTTGGGTATATACCCAGAAGTGGAATTGCTAGATCATATATAATCCTATTTTTACTTTTTTTGGAGAATAGCAATACTGTTTTCCATAGCAGCTGTATCATTTGACACTTCTAACAACAGTACGCAAGGGTTCCAATTTCTCCACATTGTAGGTGATCTTTTCTCTTTGGTTGATTTTAAGATGGTCTCTTTGTCTCTGGAGTTATGTAATTCCATTATGATAAATCCAACTAGTTTTCTTTCCTTCCTGCCTTCCCTTTCTTTCTTTAACCCTGCTTACAATATTGTTTTGCTTTGGATATCTGTAGATTCATGTTTTCCATCAGTTCTGGAAAGTTCTCAGCTATTATCTCCCAATATTACCTCTCCTCCATTCGTTTGGGGATTCTGGGCATACATAAGTTGGCTCTCCTCATTCTATCCTCTGTATTCCTAATCTCTATTATATTTTCCATCTCTTTGCCTCTGTGAGCTGCATTCTGTAGAATTTTTTTCAGATTCATCTTCCACTTCATAAATTTTCTCCTATGTTTGATATGTTGCTTAACATGTAAACTGAGTTATTTATTTAAAAAATTCAACTACTGTATTTTTCATTTCTAGAAGTTCCATTGGTTCTTCTTCAGATCTGCGTGGCCATTCTTGACTCTCATGACTTCCTTATCTTTATGATTCCATCTTTTGTTTTTTTAAACATTTCATATGTAGCTATATTATATTCTTTAGATGTCAGTTCTAACATCTGAAGTCCTATCTAAACTGAGCATCTGTTGCTTCTGCTGACTTATTTATGGTGGCTTGTCTCTTCCTGTCCTTGGTGATCTCTAATTGCTTGATCTTGATCTGTGGGAATCCCACAGGGCTGAACTGGGGATGTTTTCCTACAGAGAGGATCTGCATCTATCTCAGGTGGCAGTTGTGGTGTGCTCCCAATATGGAACCACTTAAGACAATTCATGGTTCTGGCTTTGGTTTACAGTTTGTTCTTTTGGAGGGGGGGAGGGAGGGAGACTAGTCCCTGAAGATTTTGTCTACTTCCTGTGACCTCAGTAACATTCATTTTAAATAAGTATGTTTTATTCAGGATATATAGGTATTTCCCCAGATTATCTGAAATATTTCATCATTTTACCAAAAGCGAAAGTCTTACCACTTTATCGTTTTTTCTTAGAGGGGGAAGAGTCAGAATTATTTATTTTCTACGGAATGCATGGTGAATATCATTTTGCCACTTTAAAAAAATTCCACAAATATAATGAGAAAAAACAGTAATTCAATTTAGCTATTTTCATATACAAGGCTTTTTTTTTTTTTTTTTTTGAGACAAGGTCTCATGCTCTGTACGTTGGCACAGTCATAGCACACTGCAGCCTTTTAAGGTCCTGGGCTCAAGTGATCCTCTCACCTCAACCTCCCAAATAGCTGGAACTACTATGCCTGCCTAATTAAAAAGAAAAAAAATTTGTGATATGGGGTCTTGTCCAGGTTAGTCTTGAACTCCTGGCCTGAAGCGCTTCTTCTGCCTCAGCCTTCCAAAGTGCTGGAATTATGGTGCGAGCCACCATGCCCAGCCTTATGTGAAAGTCTTAAAGTATTATGGCACAGAATACTTGAATATCATTACTTATATTTTACAACCCGCTGAACACAATACTGCTCAATGACATGAAACACACACTGAAAATGAAAACAAAAGAATAACTGACTTCAGTATTTTAGCTTACCGTTAAGAGAAAGAAAAAATAAAAGGCAATGGAATAAGGTTTCTGCTCTCTCTGGTTTCCCAGACTTAGAAGCCTAGGTTTTAAAAAGTTAAGTTACAGAAGCTTTTGAGTCACATTCTCACCTTTATACTCCCCCCAATAAGATCAGGAGGCTCTTCATCTGTTTCCAAGGCAACGTTTACAGAGGCAAAGGGACGGCTAGCCATCTGTTGCATCTCTCGAAGAAGTTGCTAGTAAGTAATACAGCAAGCCATTAACACAATGAGTACTGAGGGGATTTAATTAGTGAATACATACTAAAAATACCTCATCCTCCCTGATTCAAGCAAATCAATCCAAAATGATACTTTTTGGACTAGGTGTTAGATAACATCATGGGTTACTAAATTTTGTTGGATGTGATAACACTACTGTCATTATATATTTTACAAGTCCCTATCTGTTAGAGATACAATTTTTTTTTGAGTTGGAGTCTCACCCTGTAACCCAGACTGGAGTGCAGTGGCCGCTCCCGGCCACTGAAGCCTCGGCCTGCTGGGCTCCGGCAATCCTTCTGCCTCAGCCTTCCAAGTAGCTGGAACTACAGGCACGAGTAACCAAGCCCGGCTAAATTTTGATTTATTGTAGAGATGAGGTCTCACCAAATTGCCCAGGCGGGTCTCGAACCCGCGGGCTCAGACAATCCACTCATCTCAGCCTCCCAAAGCGCTGGGATTACAGGCTGAGCCACCGAGCCCGGCCTACAGATATATATTAAAGTACTGTGGATGCAATACTATGATGCTGCTTGTTAAACACGTAAAATGATGTGCCCCAATCCCTTACATTTCTATCACTAGATTAAAGGCATATTTTATTCCTTCTGACACTTGGACCAAATATTCACAGAGCAACAAAAACCTGTGCCTCATTACATAGCAGGCAGGAACTGAGAGAACTCTTTATTCAGAGAGGTGGGGTAAATTACAAACATAAGCAAATGTGAACTCCTGCAGAGTAGAGGGACAGGCAGGGCTCTGAATTTAGGGAGGCTTGGCTATGAATCCCTGCTCCAACACTCTTCAGATGTGTGACCTTAAAAAAGATGTTTTGTCTCTGGGCTTTAGTTTTCTCCTCTCTGAAATGTGCTTTCTTCTCATAAGATTGTTATCAGGATCAGATGAGATACTGTAGTGCCTCACACATGGTGAATGGTTACTGAGACACAGTATAGTAGAGATTTGCCTGCATTAATTTTTATTAGGGATATTAGTGACTTTCTGGGAATAGTCTTACTTCAAACTGCCTCCTTGCTAGATTATGGCTCTGTTCTAGAAGGGCATTTGTATGTTAAACATTTCCTTAAAATACCAATAATAATATTCCTACATTTCCTAAAACTGTTGGTACAATTACACAACAAATATCTGCAGCAACCCTACTCTGGGTTCTGTGTTATTCTAAGTGTGAGGGTCATAGTAAGACAGGATTCCTAGCTTCCTCCAGCTTCCACTCTAGTGCCTTTCTGAAGAATGCAGGAGAACACATGTAAAAGCACTATCAAGCACAGCAAGGACTAAACAGTGTCTGCTGCTGCTAGTACTGTTTTTATAAATAACATCAAATCATTGTTTCTACAATTCTGAGAGGGAATAAATAATGACTGACATTTTAGAAATCATGAAATATATTCTGAATCGTCAGGTTCACAGTTACAGAGAAATTTCAAATCACAAGGGTAATAGTTTATTAGCTGATACTAAGCATAGTTTTTTAAAAACATTTTAAATTTTTATTCTGTGGTCTTCAGGAAGCAGAGTTTAAAACCCTTTTTTTTTTTTTTTGAGTTGGCTGGAGTGCAGTGGCACACTAATGGCCACCCCAGCTTTGACCTGGTGGGCTCTGGCAATCCTTCTGCCTCAGTCTTCCAAGTAGCTGGAACTACAGGTGTGCATTACCACACCTGGCTAATTTTTTATTTATCGTAGAGATGAGGTTTTCCCAAATTGCCTGGGTTGGTCTCAAACCCTCAGTGAGTGGACTCAGGCAATCCATTCGCCTCAGCCTCCAAAAGTGCAGGGATTACAGGCTGAGCCACCAAGCCTGGCCTTAAACCTTTTTTCTCCAGGGTGTTTATCTTCTTATCTTCTCTTTCATGTATGTTGCTAACGATTTCCAGTTGACTGTCTTCTGTGTTATTTATTTTTTATACAAAGCATTAATTTTTATGCAGGCAAATCTCTACTATACTGCATCTCAATAACCTTATATGAAAATAATAATTTTATTTCCTTTCCAATAGTAACTGAACTTCTTACTGCTCTTTCACCTGGTGTACAGTTTAGAACATCCAGAACAAAGTTAAGTGATCTTGGGGGCTACATGATTAGGAACTTCAGCTATAAAGACAGATGTCCCTAGTTTAAAGTCTAGCTCTGTTTCTTAGTAACTATGTGATGGTAAGTTATTTCACCTTTCTAAGCCTCAGTTCCCTCATCTATAAAACATGACTAATGACAGTATCTATCTTATAGGGTTGTTATAAGGATTAAATGAGATAACATATGTAATTCCAGGCACTCAGAACAGTGCCTAGAATTTAGAAGTGCTCAAATGTCAGTTATTATTACAACTAACTTGTTGGATTTTATTGGTACAACATCTAGTATTTTCTCATCATGATTGATGCTGGTTATCTAATACTCTTTTTTTAATTTGTTTTGAGTTAGAGTCTCACTCACTCTGTCGCCCAGGCTGGAATGCAGTGGCACACTCACGGTCACCCCAACATCGACCTGCTGGGCTCCAGTGATTCTTCCGCCTCAGCCTTCCAAATAGCCAAACTACAGGCATGCGCTACCACACCTGGCTAATTTTTTAATTTGTTGTAGAGATGAGGTCTCGCCAAGTTGCCCAGGCTGGTCTCGAACCTGTGAACTCAGGCAATCCACTTGCCTTGGCCTCTCAAAGTGCTGGGATTACAGGCTGAGCCACCGAGCCTGGCCTCTAATACTCTTTATAATGTTAAAAAGGTATTCCTGAGTTAACTATGAGTTTTGTTTTAAATTAATTAGGTATGAGTGTTAAATTTCAATACTTGAATAAATGATTACTTGGCCTCTAGTAAGAATTTAGGTGTTTTTATACCTAAATTGGTATGATATATTCTAATAGGATTTCTGGTAATAAATGATCCTTTTATTACATTGCAATTAGACTGGTGCACATATATTCACTATGCAACTGGTCTTTATATTTTGGTGCCAATTTTGTCAGGTTTTGGTATCAAGATTTCTATGCATAAAATGAATCCTTTAAGCTTTCCAGCTTTTCCTTTGCTTTGGAGCAGTTTATAGATTTTAGAAATAATTATTCTTATAAGCACTCAGGAGGGGTAGGCTATCTTCATAAGTTCTCAACCCTGACACTCCCAGGGTCTTCTAATGCCCTTCTTGGAGAGGGTAATACTTTGACAAAGTTTTTAATTCCTTTCCTCGTTACTGGTTTACTGTGGCTTTCTACTTTTTCTTGCTCCATTTTGGTTACTTGTATT
>CAUYQG010066105.1:0-11567 GCA_963574415.1 Tarsius wallacei | reverse complement strand
ATAAATAAATAAAAAATTAGCCAGGTATGGTAGCACACGCCTGTAATTCCAGCTACTTGGAAGGCTGAGGCAGAAGGATCGCCAGAGCCCAGCAGGTCGAGGCTGCGGTGGCCGGGAGCAGCCACTGCACTCCAGTCTGGGCGACAGAGTGAGACTCCAACTCAAAAAAAAAAAAAAAAAGATAAACACATGAGGGGAAAGCAAACTATTATAAGGTTCCTGCACTATACAGAAAGTAGTATGTGTAGCAGTAGACAGTTACAAGTTAAAGACACATACTACCAACTATAAAGCAAGCAGTGAAATAACAAAAGAGTTGGCTCATAAGCCAACGGAGATAAAATGGAGACAGAAGAATAATCAATTCAGGCTGGGCACAGTGTCTCATGCCTGTAATCCCAACATTTTGAGATGCTGAAGGGAAAGGATTGCTTGAGCCCATGAGTTCAAGACCAGACTAGGCAGCATAGCAAAATCTCATCTCTACAAAAAAAAAAAAAATCAAAAAATTAGCCAGATGTGGTAGTGTGCACCTGTAGTCCCAGTTACTCAAAAGGCTGAGGCAGAAGGATCACCTGAGATCGGGAGGTTGAGGCTGCAGTGAGTCATGAGCATGCCACTGCACTCCAGCCTGGGTGACAGTGTGAGACCTCAACTCAAAAAATATACAAATAAAGAAATACTCAATCCAAAAGAAGGCATAAAATAGAGAAATAGCAAACAAAAAAAAAAAAAGATGGGATAAATAGGACACAAGATGATAGGCTTAAATCTAACTCTATCAGTAATCACTTTAAATGTAAATGGTCTAAGTACCATTGTCAGAGATTTTAAGACTGGATAAAATAGCAAAGTCCAACAAGATCAAATGCCTACCAAAAAAATTGAGTTTTAAAGAAAAAAACACAAATAGTTTAAAAGAAAAAAAAAATTTCTCTTTTTTAAAATTTTAGATTCAAGGGGTACATTCAATGGGTGCTTTATTGTTACATGGACATACTATATAGTGGTGAGGATTAGGTCTCAGGTGGTCCATTCCCAACAGTGAACACTGTACCAAATAAGTAATTTGTGAACCCTAACACCTCTCCCCAACTCCTCCCTAAAAAAAAGGAGTTTTAAAAATACATGCCAAGCTGTATACGTGACTACGTTAATATCAGACAAAGTAGACTTCAAAATAAAGAATATTACCAGGGATAAAGAAGGACATTATATAATGATAAAGGGGTTAATTTACCGACGTAACAATCCTAAGTGCACACCTAACACAGCTTCAAAATACAAGAAGCAAAAACTGGCAACTACAATGAGAAAGACACAAATCCACAATTATACTTGGAGACTTCAACACTACTGTCTCAGTAATCAACAGAACAAGTAGACAGAAAATCAGTAAGAACATAGAAGACCTGAACAAATACATCAACCAACTTGACCAAATTGACATGTATAAAACACTACAACCCACAACAAAATTATACACACACACACACACACACACACATTTTTTCAAGTGAATATGGACTGGACACAGTGACTCACACCTTTCATCTCAGTACTTTGGGAGGCCGAGTAAGGAGGATCAACTGAGCCTAGGAATTCGAGACCAGCCTGAGCAACATAGCGAAACCCTATCTCCACAAAAAAATGAAACAATTAGCCAGGAGTGGTGGCTCACGCCTGTAGTCCCAGCTACTAGGAGGCTGAGGTAGGATCACTTGAGCCCAAGAGTTTGAGGCTGCAGTGAGCTATGATGGCACCACCATACTCCAGCCTGGATAGCTAAGGTGAAGCAGATTTCTTTAACAAGATATAAATAATACACAGTATAGGGAAAATACACACACACATTTTTAATTTTAAAATGTTGTTGCAGAAGTTTTTAAATTAAAAATGTACAAATGTGTATGTGTGTGTTTTCCCTATTGTGTGTATATACATTTCCCTATACACACACACACACACACACACACACATACACAGTTTTGACAAGCAGAAAAACAAGAACTCAAATTCCTGGTGGCACTATCATTGGAAATGAACAGTATCAACCACTGGAGGGCAATTCTTAATTAGCTAGTACAAGAACAAAATATTCTATGGCCCAACAATTCCCCTCCTACTAGTATAGCCTAAAGAAATTCTAGCCTATCTGTACAAAGAGACATATGCAAGGGTGTTCACTGCAGCCCTCTGGGAAGCAATGGAAAATATAAAACATCTAGTTGACCCCAGGCAAAGAAACAGATAAGTAAACTATGGTTTAGTCATAATATAGAATATTGAATGGTAGTTAGAAATTAATGAACTAGTCTATATTAGCAGCGTGGTAAGTGAAAAAGGCAAACTACAAAAGGATTCATACAATATAAAATCATTTGTTAAATTCTAACGGCAAAACAATCACATAAATATTGTTTCAATGTAGTAAAAGTAAAAATGGCACACAAATGGCACAGAAATTTCAGGATTATAACAATCTCTGGGGAGAGAAAGAGAAAAGAAGGAAAAGGATCTAGTTTTTTTGACAGAAAGCAGCTCTAAAGCAAACACAGTGAAAGGTTAACATCTATTAATCTCAGTGGTGAGTACAAAAATAGGTTATATTATGTTCGTACTTTTCTGTATCTTCAAATTGTTTTATAATTGAAAATAGTTTTAAAGAGTTTTATAAAGATAAAATTAGAAAAAATAATTACATCTTAACAAGACTTCCAAATCGCTCTGTTGTAGTTAAACTTCATTATGATGAAAATGATTAGAAATTATACTCCCAGCTAAAGTAAAATCTTATGTCTACACTATTTATAAATTAGCAATGAAAAAAAATACAATGAACACAGAAAAGAAAATGAAAATGTTATTCAGCTCTTCTTTCTCTAAGCCCTTAGACGAAGAGGAGTGTTGTGTTCCTTTGTTTGAAATAGTGACTTGAGAGTTGGATACTGCTGCAGAAAAAAATTTCTGGTTCATGGGAAGAAAATTTCACAAGCAATTCATACAAATACATGCATATATACATAATTTAAGAGATTAGCTCTAATACTCTTCCTACATAAATCAACAACCACAAAATATGGTTCAATTAACCAATTTGTTAAAATTCCAATAAGCATAAAGATATAAATTATAAAAGAGTAAACAAGACAAAGGCCTTCATCATCAAAACTTTATTGAAAGTTTGTTATTTGTAGGGGTATAAATTATGGATGAAAAAATTGCTGTAAGTCAGAAAGGCAAATACTGCACTACAGTTTCACACTGTACTTGCACTATCCGAGTGCTGCCCCGGCAGATGAGCTTCATTTACGGTGAAAGTTAAACTTACACTGAACTTTGCATGACAAGATACAACATGAGACTTCAAGGACAGGGAATGCACAAAAATAATGGAGAAGATCCCACAGAACACAAAAATGATTAAGTTAGCAATGTAGGTAGAAGCCGGGTTGAAGAAAACTTCTGACACCAGACTAAGGGCTCTACACTTTAGTTTATAAACATAAGAGTGTTTATATGTAAAGTAGAATTTGTATAAGTGAAGGTTAGACTGAACTATTAGATTATTACAGGCAGGAAACCAAGTAGGTTATGATGTGATGAAGGCTTGGACTAAGGCAAAGACTTAGACTAAAGCAAAGAATGAAAGGACAAATTTGAGACAAAACATTTCCATACCAAACATGTGAGCAGAAGGAAAGAGAAGACTCAAGAACAACACTAAGCAGACACTGTTAGATAGCTAGCCAAAATTCATTCCTGTTTTTTCCAAGCCATAAGACAACAAAAACCAAAGGGAACAAACTAAGTCATGAAGCAAAAGTTCATAAAAAGCATGGTGACCAATGACACTAATAAATTAGTGTCAAACTAGTCCTGAGCTACAAACAATAAATATCTTCAAGATTTAAGCCACTATGAGATGAGGTACTAATTAAAAAAGGGAAGAAAGAAAAGAAAAATTTACAGGGAGCTATTTTGAGGAGAGATTAAATATAATTGATTCAATTTTAGACATGCTGATATTATGGTAATAATAGCAAGGTATTCAAGTGGACAAAATTTCCCAAATTGATATGACTTAAAAATAATAGTTTCCTGAATTTGACCAATATACCTTAAGTTATTCAAAGTTACAGATATATTTACTATAGGCTTTAAGATGTTATACATTGCAAATATCCAAGAAGATATAGCATGTAGTATTTCCCAAGTTTGTTTGACCAGTGCTCCTCCCCACTTCCATAGAAGATCTCTCACATGTCTAGAGATAAAGATGTGAGTACAGCTGATGACTAACACTTTAAAAAAAAGTTCTCTAGAAAGAATTCTCACTAAAATATGAAGGGATTATGCAATTAGAGTATCACCACTTTGCAGCCCCTAATAAACTAAGGATCTGGACAATGATAGTCAAGAGCTGTTAAAATTTTTTACCATGATGAGAAACTTTATGACAAATGCACCAGGTTAACAAACCTGAACCCACTGATCAATCCTTACATTTACTAAAGAGACAAGCAGACATTCTGTGGCTCCTAAAATGACACAACAAGAAGTATAATACACTACTATAAAGTTTTCTTGCAAAAAAAATAGAACCTGAAATTAGGTTAGTTCCTTAGATCCAACTACAAGAAAAAAAGGGCAGAGGGGCATTTTAAACATCACACAGATGAAATCACTAAAACCCAGAATAAGAGTTTCTTCAACTAACAAATTGCAGATAAGAAAAAAAAAAAAAGAAGAAGAAGAAGGGGACTTACAAATTTAAAGAAAAATAGGCCGAGTGTGGTGGCTCAAGTCTGTAATCCCAGCACCTTGGGAGGCCGACGCAAGAGAATTGCCTGAGCTCAGGGGTTCAAGACTAGCCTGGGTAACTTGGCAAGATCTCATCTCTACAATAAATAAAAAAAATTAGCTGGGCATGGTGGCACGCACCTATAGAACCAGCTACTTGGAAGGCTGAGGCTGTAGTGGCCATTCATCACCTGAGCCCAGCAAGTCGAGGCTGTAGTGGCCATTCATGTCACTGCACTCCAGCCTGGGCAACAGAGTAACTCCATCTCAAAAAAAAAAGAAGTATTAAAAACTAATAATAATAACAAGCAAATACAATATGAGGACCCTGTCCGGATCCTGATTCTGACAAATCAACTCTAAGAAATAATTTATAAGACACCCGGGAAAACCTGAAATCAGTGGATATTTGATGATGTTAAGAAATAATTGTACCAGCCGGGCTCGGTGGCTCAGCCTGTAATCCCGTGCCTTGGGAGGCTGAGATGAGTGGATTGCCTGAGCCCGCGGGTTTGAGATCCGCCTGGGCAACTTGGTGAGACCTCATCTCTACAGTAAATCAAAAAAATTAGCCGGGTGTGGTAGCGCACGCCTGTAGCTACTTGGAAGGCTGAGGTGGAAGGCTCACCGGAGCCCAGCAGGTAGAGGCTGCGGTGGCTGGGAGTGGCCACTGCACTCCAGTCTGGGTGACTGAGTGAGACTCCAACTCAAAAAAAAAAAAAGAAAAGAAATAATTGTACCAAGCCACAGCAGTTGTACAACATAAATTGAGCTACAAAAAAAAGAAAGAAAGAAAGAATTGTGAATATTTTGGGTGCGATAATGCTATTATGGGAGGTAGTTTTATTTTGTTTCACAGAGACAAATCTCACTATGTTGCCCAGGCTGGAGTGCAATTGCTATTCACAGGTGTGATCACGCACACTATAACCTGTTACTCCTCGGCTCAAGCAATCCTCTTGCCTCAGCCTCCGGATAGCGGGGACTACAGGCACACCACTGCACCTGGCTTATCTTTATAGTACATTCACATTATTGTGCAACCAGCACTATCACCCATCTCAAGGACTTTTTCATCTTCCCAAACCAAAACTCTGTACTCAGTAAACAATAACTCCCCATTCTTCCCTTCTTCCGTCCTCTGATAACCACTATTCTACTTTGTCTCTATGAATTTGACTATTCCAGGTACCTTGTATAAATAGAAGCAGATATTTGTCCTTCTGTGACTGGCTTATTTCATTTATCATAAAGTCTTCAGGGCTTACAGCATGTGTTAGAATTTCATTTCTTTTTAGGCTAAATAATTTGTTGCATATATACTCCATATACGCATACAATTTTGTGTATCTATTCATCCATTGATGGACATTTGAGTTATCTTTTATTTTAGAGTTCACATCTCTTTACTGAGAAATAAACTCAAATTTTTTTTTTTTTTAATTTGAGTAGAAGTCTCACTTTGTCACCCAGGCTGGAGTGCGGTGGCACACTCATGACTACCGCAGGCTCGATCTGCTGGGCTCACGCGATCCTTCTTTGTCAGTCTTCCAAGTACCTGGAACCACAGGTGCGCACCATCGCCCCCAGTTACTTTTTTTATTGACTGTGGATGCAGTCTCGCCAAGTTGCTCAGGCTGGTCTTGAACCCCTGGGCTCAGGCAATCCTCTTTGCCTCCATCTCCCAAAGTACTGGGATTACAGGCATGAGCCACCATGCCCAGGCTTCATATATTTTTTAATTAAATTATAAGATATCTGATATTTACTTCAAAATACTCCAGACTGGGAGAAAAGGGCAGTACAGTGGGGAAGTTAATAGATGAAACAAGATGTCACTTTTCACTTATGAAATCAGCAGAGATCAGAAACACTGATAATACCATATCTATCAGCCAGGATATGGGAAAACAAACCCTTTCATGCATTGTTGGTGGGAGTATAAATTAATTTCTTTGGCAAGTCTTATCAAAGCTTAAAATGAACATTTCCTTTAACCAATATATAACTTATTGAGCTTCAAGTCAGCGATAAAAATAATTAATTAAAATTAAAAGATTTATCTTCTAGGAATTTATCATCACACATATGCTCACACATATATACCAAGAAACGTATACAAGAATAATGACTACAATAATGTTTACAATCGCCCAAGACTAGAAACAATTTAAATGTCTATCAGTAGGGAACTGACTACGTAAATTATAGTACAATGCAAAAATATGAAGATACAATGCAATACGGTTTAACTTTTTTAAAAATGAAAGTTCTATGTGTACTTATATGAGACAAAGTTCATAAATACGTTAAAGGAAAGAAAGCAAGGTACTGAAGAGAAAAACACTATTCAACCTCAACCACACAGTTCACAGACTTCCTTTTCTGGCACTGTCACAAACAAAGCAACTTAAAAATCTTCCACAACAAAACAACTAGAAATGCTAAATAAATAACTAACATCCTTTAAATGCATATCTAAGCTCAAAAGAAAGGGAAATCTCTCACTAAGGAATCAGATGGAGAAAGGAACCTTTACTTTTTACCTTACCCACTTATTTTTGTTATAACCAATACATATAGAAAGAAGAGACTCTAAAAACACTGCTATGAATTTAGTAATCAATGCCACCAAAGCAATGTAATCTTACGGCCACTTTTTTATCCAATGTAATTCAACATTACTAAGCACCTATAAATGCAAGAGACTTTACTAGCCTCTGGCTAATAGCAAGATGAGGTCCCTATTTTTTTTAAGGAGCTTAGAATACGTAAGGAAGAACAAGCAAGAAGGCAAAAAAAAAACCCTATAATACAGAATAGAACATGAAAATAGTCATCCTGTGCATCAAAATTTGAGAACTAAATATTGAAAATCCCAATATCTTGTTAGTGCCCCATCAGAACCCAAAACCAATTAGACATTATAGTTGACCCTTGAACAACACTGGTTTGAACTGTGAGGGTCCACTTAAATGCAGATTTTTTTTCAACCAAACATAGATGGAAAAATACAATATTCATGGACTCCAAGACCCACATAACAAAAGGCACACTATTCATATAAGTGGGATTTTGGACTACACTGGGGAGAGGTAGAGGTCAGAGGTGTTCCAGAACTAATCCCTTATGTATACCATATACTGAGGGATGAGTATACTTTAGGTTTTCTATTACGTGCTATTTGTCTTGTTTTGTTTCATTTTGTTTTGAGTTCATCCATCCACCTACCATTTGTAACAATGATCGCACTTATTCACTAGTAGCAAAACTATGTAGTTATACATACAATTATTAGTACAGCTTCCATAGCCTTTGTGAGCTCATTCCACAAATGAATACTCAATTGTTTTATTCCCTTGGGTAGCATATTTGTCAATATCATCACACTGATAATATCAATACAACTAAGTCAAAAATAACTGAATCCTCCCCGTGTTCACTATAAATTTGAAAATTAAATACAAATACAAGATTCTTCCCACCTCCAATCACACAACATTCTACACACAACAATCAGACACTTGTGGAAGGATTAAGGCACAGTGGGATTTATTCTCTTTTCCTAAGAACCCAGATACAGGGAAAACTGGAATCTTTCCTCTAAAAGTGACTCAACAATGGAATTTACAAACTTTTATGGCAGTTAGAATAACCAGCCCCAAATTCAACACATCTTCAATCTTTAGCAACCTAAATAGATATTTGAAGTATCAAAAACTGAGAAAAGGTAAATATATTCTCTCAGTGCCAGGGTAGCCCAGCTTTGCCCACCAGGAACGCTGTTATAATTTGTTGATTATTTCCAGTTCTAGAAAGATTCCAGAGGCAACCTTTTAGCCTGTACAGCTAGCCAACATCATCTATGTCTCAAGGCAGTAAATTAGTTGGTTAGCCCAGAAAAATTATTCTACCCATCCCAAGAAGTCATAAAAATTTCAGAATAAGCACATGGCCGCAATAGTGTTTATTGTTTGATATTGCCCTTTATGAAATTGGACATGGTAACTGCTGACAGATGCAGGTTTCTGATAGAGATAATAATAAATCTTAAATATTATATATCAACTCATAGAGGGTTGCCAGACTGGGGGAATAATATGTATCTATAAGACAACAGTAAAGGTAAATGCCATGAGACCAGAACGTTGACTATCTACAACCTGGGTGTCCTAAATCTGTATGAGTATCTTCAAAGAAACTCACTGACATATTTCTGCTATTGCACTGAAACATCACAAGACTTGCACCTCATCCAGGACAACCTGATAATTACCACAGCATTCTAAAAGTCAGAGAAGAACAAATGTTACTTCCTACTTTCATGTTCTTTGTGGGCATTTCCTAAATGCTAACCTAGTCCAAAAAGTAAAAATGTCTAAATATCAGTAAAGAATTGCTCTAACTCCTGTTTTGATGTCTTTCTTAAAATTTTTTTTTAAAAAGGTCCAAATAAGAATGGCATATTAAAAGACAAAAAGAGAGAACACAGTATTGAAGAGATGAACCAACAAAAATACTGTTTAGTAGAGGTAGTAGAGACAAGTGGTTGAGTGCTCAGTCTCTGTAGCCAGTATGCCTAGCTTACTCTTGAGCAAGTTTTTGTGCTTTTTTTTTTTTTTTTTTTGAGTTGGAGTCTCACTCTGTCACCCAGGCTGGAGGGCAGAAGCACGCTCAACGACCTGCTGGGCTCCGGCGATCTTTCCACCTCAGCCTTCCACGTAGCCGGAATTACATGCGCGTAATACCATGCCGGCTTTTTTTTTTTTTTTAATTGTAGAGACGAGGTCTCACCAAGTTGCCCAGACTGGTCTCAAACCTACGGGCTCAGGCAATCCACTCACCTCAGCCTCCCAAAGTGCTGGGATTACAGGCTGAGCCACCAAGCCCGGCCTTGAGCAAGTTCTTCAAATCTGTCCCTCACTTTCCTCCCCTGTACAATGAAAATAATAAAAATAACAATCTGAGAGGTGAATAAATGAGTTAAATCATATAAAACAGAATTTGACTGTTTTTAATAAAACAGATTAAAATCAAGTGTCAGGAATACAGATCATGATCTCAAATGTTAACATAATTCCTAGTGGAATTATGTTATTATTAGCAAGCTCAAAATACCTCCTTTCTGAAGACTTTTGCTTACTCCCTATGCACAGAAACCTCCTCTCCCTCCTCTAACTCCCAAACTACTATTTAAGGAATTTATTACTTTCTCCCCCAGTGTACATGGATTAAGAGGTTGGTCAAATGTCTCACTTGTTTTTAATATTCAAGGAGTCTTGCTTGCACATAGTAGGTACAAACATTTTGGAGTAACAGTAACCTGCAAATACTCCAAAGAAGAAAAAGGTGACCATTTCTAAAAAGACCGTACTCTATCACTAATTATAAGAACTGAAAATTGGAAAAGTAGAATAACTGGATTTATTAAACTACTACCCAGTCAAAATAACCCCTCTTCACTAAGTTTTCCTGTTTTCTCAGGGCTGTCCCTGACACTGACATCATGCCCCAAGCCAAGACCCTAAATGTACCAATTGTCTATAACTCACTGCAAATTCTAGAATGTTGTCTTTTCTCTTAAGTCCCAACATCTGGTGCATCACACCTGTCAAAAAATGCATTCGTTGTCTCCTCTTAGAAAGATACTCCCAGATCAGTCAGTGAACAAAATGCCCCTAACTGGGGAAGACCTGACACTTGATTCCTAGTTCGCCCAGTGTTTTGTTTGTTCTTCTGGTATGAAGGGTATTCTATAACCGACTGCTCAGTAGCCCAATTCTAGATGTCATTCCAGCACACCAAATACCCCACTGACAGCACAACAGTCACTTTTCACGTAGGCCCCTCCCCTTCCCTCCTCCCTCAACCCCCATCAGCTCAAGAGCTCCTTCCCTCACGCTGACAGACACAGTGACAGTTCAGAAGCCCTTTTCTCAACGCGTCCTTCCCTGCTGTTAGAAGACCACCACTCTCATCAGCCCGCGAGCTAATTCGGTCTCCAGTATCACCCCCTCCCCCACGCAGCCAATACAAATCACCGCCTAGGTCTCTTCCCAAGAACCAGGCAAGCTTTACAACCTTTCCCAACATGTCCTCAATTGGCAGCTCGACACCAGATGCCCCAAATACCCTGTCCTCCTCACTCTCCTGCTACCCCATGCACGGGCTCTTTTCTCCCTGTCACATACCCACCTGGCTACCCCGAAAATGCACCCACCAGCCCGGTCCCCCAAGCATGCTCTCTGCTCTCCCCTCCTCCTCATCCCTTTCCACCGCTGACAGCTCAGTCACCTCCATCCCATGTGGCTGCACCTCCCCCACACCCTTCCCTTGACAGCTCGGGGTGAGCTCCAAGCCCCAGCCCAGGGCTTCCCAGACCCCGGCCAGGGCCGCCCGGGGTGCCCCCCCACCCCAACCCCCAGGGGTCGCCTCGCCCTGTGGGAGGGCTCCACTCACCCACTCTCCCGCATCACGTTGCTGTCCCCGCAGTCGCAGGCGCCCCCGGCCTGGCTGCGGAACATGTTGAAGTCGTGTCCGGTGTGGTCGCCCTGGTGGAAGCACTCGGCGCACAGCGACATGCAAGGGGAGATGCCGCACGTCCGGCAGCGGTAGGCCACGAAGTTGGCAGTCCAGACCAGGCCGCACAGCGCCGCGGGGTCGTAGGCCCGCACCGCCGCGCAGAACTCGTCGTAGCCGCCGCCGCCCGCCAGGAGGCACTTACACCACTCCAGGGCCTCCTCCTCTGCCGCCCCCGGGCCGCC
>CAUYQG010066101.1:0-36540 GCA_963574415.1 Tarsius wallacei | reverse complement strand
AAACATTCAAAACATCCACAGTTGAACTCAATACACCTTTCAAAAGTAAACTCCCGCTATCAAGATCAATTCTCTTCTTCTCTCAGTGTGATCTACTTAATGTCTACATTCTCATTTTCCAGTGTTTTTACCCTCTTCTCTCCTATATACAATGGTTGTCTTTCTCTTTTCCACTTAATCCAATAATCTCTTTCCATCAAGTTCCCTTCTGCAGGAGCCTCCCCTGATTACTGCAGCCTATAGTCACCTTAGCCTTCTCTGAAAGGCTGCCTTGACACGTAACTATCTTCTTTGGGTTGTACAGTGGCCTATGAGTTGTCAGCACCAGACAGGTATAAAAAAGTAAACCCAAGATGGGCTGGGTGGGGGCTCGGGATGACAGGTGAGGGGTGAGTGGTTAGGGGTATCAGATGACGGGGGGGGGGGGTGTTGACAGAAGGCCATGAATTGAGAGGGGATTGTGGTCAGGGTCAGATAGCGAATTTGTTCAATAGGAGACATAAATATGAATAAAAAATGCATGAAAGTCAGTCTTTGAAAAAGCCTAGAGAACAATGGGAATAAGTATTAGGGAAAATCTAACAACTTCTAACAAGAAGTCACTGTGCCTTGACTAGTGCACAATCTCAGGTCATGGGGCAGTTTTGGGGACAGAGTGTAGGGTGTGGCACTTGACTCACGATTCCTAATCATAGTTCCACTACTTATTAATTCTTTTTTTTTTTTGAGTTAGAGTCTCACTCTGTTGCCCAGAGTGGAGTGCAGTGGCTTACTCCCGGCCTTTGCAGCCTCGACCTGCTGAGCTCCGGCGATCCTTCCGCCTCCGCCTTCCAAGTAGCTGGAACTACAGGCGCGCGCTACCATGCCTTGCTAATTTTTGATTTATTGTAGAGATGAGGTCTCGCCAAGTTGCCCAGGTGGGTCTCGAACCCGTGGGCTCAGGCAGTTCACTCACCTCAGCCTCCCAAGGCGCAGGATTACAGGCTGAGCCACCGAGCCTGGCTTTACTTAGTAATTCTATTTGTGTGATCTTGGGTACATTATTTGAACTTTTTTTTTTTTTTTTGAGTCATACCCTCACTCTGTCGCCCAGGCTGGAGTGTAGTGGCATGCTCACAGCCACCTCAACCTTGACCTTCTGGGCTCGGTGATCCTTCCACCTTAGTCTTCTAAGAAGCTGAAACTGCAGGCGTGTACCACCGTGCCTGGTTATTATTATTATTATTTTTTATTGTAGAGATGAGGTCTTACCAAATTGCCCAGGTTGATCTTGAACTCCCTGGGCTCAGGCTGTCTTCTCGCCTCTGCCTCCCAAAGTGCTGGGATTACAGGCATGAGCCACCACACCTGGTTACTTGAACTTTTTGAGCCTGTTGTCTTCATCTCTAAAACAGGGAAAATAAAGCCAGGATTATAAGGCCGTTGTGATGATTAGATAAAATTAAATAACGTAGATAAAGCTCCTAGTGGATATTCAGTAATGGTAGCCATCAAATCTTTATCCTGGATGAGGTTGACTACTTTATAACTACTGAATGAAAACCATATTCTTTATAAAGTATAAAGAAAATATCATCACAACACCACTGTGTAAATAAACATAGTGTTCATAAATGACAACTCACAGTTTAAGTATGTAAGAAATATATATATATATTTTTTGAGTTGGAGTCTCACTCTGTCACCCAAACTGGAGTGCAGTGGCTGCTCCTGGCCACCGCAGTCTCAACCCGCTGGGCTCAGGTGATCCTTCTACCTCAGCCTTCCAAGTTGCTGGAACTACAGGCGCGCACTACCATGCCCGGCTAATTTTTGATTTATTATAGAGATGAGGTCTTGCCAAGTTGCCCAGGAGGGTCTTGAACCCGCAGGCTCAGGCAATCCACTCACCTCAGTCTCCCAAAGCACTGGGATTACAGGCTGAGCCACCGAGCCCGACTAGGTATGTAAGAAATATTATCTTCCTTTCTTCCTTTTTTACTTTCCACCTTCCCTTCCCCCTTCTCCCTTTTTCTTTCTTTCTGCTTAATGTTGACTCTGATATGCACTATTGAGAGATTCAGTATCAGTGATTCTTGGGAGTTCCTACCTTCTTCAGCTTGTGGCCAAAAGTGCAGGGTCTTTCACTAAGGCATTAGGCAAGTCCTGTTGCTCACTGGTGCCTGTCTATACCAAATCCTGCTGAGATGCCCACCATGCCCAAAACTTCAGATCTTTTTCACAGTTGGACCTGAAGGATCTTTGATAAATATAGGAATACTAGGTCCAAGTCCAGTGTTTTAGAAAGACACATGGAAATAAGGAAGAAAGAAGAACAGAAGGAAGAAAGGAAAGAATGAAAGGAAAGAAAGAAAGAAGCCATTGGCTCAGGGTCACTTGGGTTTGCTTGTTAGGCAATCAGTTACAGATCATTTCTTACTCGAACTTGGTTATTTGACTTCATCTTTGTGGGCCTAAATTTCTTCATCTGTAAAATATAGGAATTCTAACCACAAACTCTTAAAAATATACTTGAATTCTAAACTTCTCTAGAATCCTGTGAATTGAGAAAAATGATTTTACAGGATGGGCTTTGCTGTGGTTTTCAGAGTCATAACTGTGAAAGGAAAATGGATTCCTCCTCCCAGGTGTCATGGCTCTTTCACTATACTGCGATTATAACAGGCATGACTTGATTCTGATCTACAGCCATTTGTTGGCAAGTCTTGTCTTCTCGTTCATATTAATACTAGAGTTTCAATTCTTTAAGTAACTGATTTGGCTAGCCAATCTCTTTTCCCTCCCTTTCTTCTCTTTTCCCCTCTGCTTCTTACACATATTCTCCCTGAACCTAGTAAGCACTAGCAATTATTTTATAAACAAATGAAAATGACCTGGTTTAAGAACTTGAGAATTTCCTCTGAAGGCGATTTATTGACCTCTCCTAGAAAGTTGTTTCTAACAAACTGAAACTGCTGTTTTCCTAAAACATTGACTTGATATTATGCTTAACTCTTTGGAAGCATTTTCTCCTTCAATAAGAGAACAATCTTGAAAAGTAAATATTGTCATTTTCTTTTTTTGATTTGGAGTTTCAGTCCATCGCCCAGGCTGGAGTGCAGTGGCACACTCACAGCCACCCCAGCCTAGATCTGCTGGCTCCGGCGATCCTTCTGCCTCAGCCTTCAAAGTAGCTGGAACTATAGGCGCGCGCTACCGCGCCCGGCTAATTTTTTGACTTATTGTATGGCTGGAGTCTCGCCAAGTTGCCCGGGGTTGGTCTCCAACCTGTGGGCTCAGGCAATCCACTTGCCTCGGCCTCCCAAAGTGCTGGGATTACAGGTTGAGCCACCAAACCCAGCCAATATTGTCATTTTCAAGCTAGAAAAAAGGCTCAAGGGAGTAAGAGATTTGACAGATAATTCAGCCACTAAAGAGCAGAAGCAGGACATGATTGCAAGTCTTTCAGATTCTAAAACCTATTTCCATGTGGCAGAGATGTTTTCTAAATTGTTTTAACAGAGCTAGGAGTAACTGCTCAATTGAAGAGGTTAACTGGCTTATGGGAATGCATAGAACAATAATAATAGTAAGTTTGGAAACAAAATTTCCCCTCCCCAATTCACTCTGAACAGAGTCTGTGCTTCTTTAGCAGCTATTTCATGATATAGAATATGCCATTGTAGCCAGGTGTGGTGGCACCTGCCTGTAGTTCCAGCTACTTGGAAGGCTGAGACGGAAGAATTGCCTGAGCCCAGCAGGTCGAGGCTGCCCTGGCCGGGAGCGCGCCACCGCCCTCCAGCCCGGGCGACAGAATGAGACTCGAACTCAAAAAAAATAAGATAAAGAATATGGCATCGGAGTCTGGTCTTGGGTTTGTAATCTCAGTGCTAATACAGGCTCATAGGAGTTTGAAACGCAATTACTCTGCTCTTAAGCAACAGAAGTTTTCAGTGAGAGAAAAAGCAAAACATTTTTTTATATAAAGATCTCGGAAAGAAATCGATGACCCAATCCCATTAAAACAATTTAGACTGGAAATAATAGCCCTTTACTTTCAGCTTATTCTGAATAAGCAACTTTTTTCAGTGTGTATCCCATAATGACTCCCAATTCTCAGAACACTGAAAAACCTTTCAACATACTCTACAGCAAAATGAAGTCTGCTATTTGTGAGGGGCAGAACCAGATTCCATCATTGCACGCTGACTTTCCATAGAGTGCTCTATGAAATGTCTCCCGTGTGTATATTACACACTCAATCCATGATGAATATATATTTAAATATTAGATGCATTTTTTTTCCCTAAAGAACAATTTTCGGTAGATATTTGTGTCTAATTAAAAATCAAGACAGAAGCCAGGTGCAGTGGCTCATACCTGTAATCCTAGAGCTTTGGGAGGCCAAGTGGGAGGATCCTTTGAACCCAGGAACTCAACCTAGGCACCAAAAAAAGAAAAAATGAGCCAGGTGTGGTGGCACACCTGTATAATCCCAGCTATTTGGAAGGCTGAGGTGGAAGGATCACCTGAACCCTAGGAGGTAGAGACTGTGGTAAGTTGTGATCATGCCACTGCACTCCAGTCTGGGCAACAACGTGAGACCCCAACTCAAAAAAAAAAATCAGGAAAGAAACGACTTGTCTGATCTTGGAAATTCCTGTTTTACCAGAAATATCTGTTCTTCATAAACTGGTTCAGTAATGGCTTTTTTGTTTACTGAAAACTTCTTTTGACTTGACAGTTTTAATATATGCTATATTAATATAATATATATCACACATTAGTAATATAGATGGAAGTCAACTCATTCACTCTTCCCTCACTTATATCATCTTTAAAAAATTATATGCTCATGCCTATAA
Organism: Tarsius wallacei; assembly: GCA_963574415.1. Classification (NCBI taxonomy): domain Eukaryota; kingdom Metazoa; phylum Chordata; class Mammalia; order Primates; family Tarsiidae; genus Tarsius; species Tarsius wallacei. The sequence goes on along the minus strand of CAUYQG010066101.1, from coordinate 31,696 downwards.
TCTCAGCACTTTGGGAGGCTGAGGTGAGAGGATTGCCTTGAGCCCACGGGTTCAAGACCAGCCTGGGAAACTTGGTGAGACCCCCATCTCTACAATAAATCAAAAAATTAGCCAGGCGTGGTAGTGTGCCTGTAGTTCCAGCTACTTGGAAGGCTGAGGCGGAAGGATCGCCGGAGCCCAGCAGGTCGAGGCTGTGGTGGCCGGGGAAGCGTGCCACTGTCTTCCAGCCTGGGTGACAGAGTGAGACTCCTAATACATAAAAAATTATTGTGGAACAGCACATATTTCGAAGTTTATTATTGCAGACACACCCTGGCTATTTTCTGCTACTGACTAACTGCTTACTTCACACAGGTAGAGAAAATGACCTCTCTATGTGATATTTCTAGCTCTATGACTCAAACTCTCTGACTCTAGCAATTATGGAGAATAAATAAAAATTCTCCTGAGAGAATATTAATTCTTTACTTTTTGGTAACTATATATAAGTTTTTTTGGTATACATATGTATATAACTTTTAGTCTTTAAATAAAATTTTCTTTGTTGGATTTTATATTTTAGTCAATGAATGAAAACCTCATTTAAAAATTTATGTCTTGGCTATTGCCTTGCTAAACTATGTCTGGCCATATATTTTTTTAGTTATGGCCAAGCCATGTTTTCCTAAGCTTTGGCCCCCTCCCCTACCTTGGGTAGGAGAGTCTTCTCTTTCTCGCTCTCTCTTTCTCTCTCATATCTTCTCTCTCTCTCCTCTCCTCTTTCTAATGTACTTTCTAAATAAACTATATTTTCCAATCTAAGAAAAAAATTTATGTCCTATGTCCTTATTACAGTGAGTTTCTGTAAATTATAATAAAAACTTTTTACTGAAAAATACTTACAAAATAATAAATTGACAAAGGAATTAGAAGTAGGATTATTTCAAATTACTTCTAAAGATAATTGAAGTTTGACAAATTCAACTCCCATTATCCATGAACTTTGAGGCTGAGAATTGTTTGTGAGTAGGTGGGTCTGCACATGTGTGTCTATGTGTGTGGAGATGATACTATAAACCACAGATCACAAATTGGTGGCTATTTTCACAGATGTGTTTTGATCTTCCAGCACAGTATCTTACAAAATTAAATTTGTTGCAAATATTTGTAATCAGCAAGCAACAGAAAAGCAGATTTCTGTAATCTCTTAGAAATGAGAAAATGAGGCAACGTGGGGTCTGTAAACTCTCAATGCCAAAAATTGGCTGGAATTAAAAGGTACCCAGGGTCCTTACTTTCCAATTCTCTCATTCCCCCTCATTGCTGTACACTACCTGCCTGACTTCTGTAGATATTTGAGTCTGAGGCCCTACCTACATTGAAGAAAACTCTGTAGGCCTTCTTTGTACTGTGATAGCTCATTGACTTCGTGCATAGTGACTCGCAGTAAAGAAGTAATGGCGGTGTCTCAGGCCAGCTCACCAGCCAGGTGCAAGGGAAGGCTGTCTGTTAAGGACCTCCAGTAGCCCAGGTTCTTGAGGCTTGTGTGGATGAAAAGTCATATTGGAAGACACGAGAAGGGTCTCGCAAATCCTGGGAGTGCTGAAGCTTTCATTTGGTCTTTTGTGAATGAGAAGGGAGTTTATCAAATTTCCATCATCCTTGGAAGTATTTTGAATTTATATGATAGTCTTAACTTTCATATAAGAATTTATTGTTTTCAATAAAATTATTGAATTTCATTCATTTAACAATTTATTGTTTTTCTACTTGACAGTAGAAAGCTCTTAATATAATTTATAGAAACCCACTGAACAGAGGTACAATAAGGACATAGGCTTTTAGTTTATTTTATTTATGTATTTATTTTTAGCTGAGGTCTCATTCTGTCATCCAGGCTGTAGTGCAGTGGCACTATCATAGCTCACTGCAGCTTCCAACTCCCGGGCTCAAGCAATCCTCCTGTTTCTGCCTCCCAAGTAGCTGGGACTACAGGCACACACCACCATGCTTGGCTAATTTTTTGTAGAGACAAGGTCCCATTATGCCGCCTAGGCTGGTCTCGAACTCATAGGCTCAATCCTTTTGCCTTGGCTTTCCAAAGTGCTAGGGCTACTATAGGCATGAGCCACTGTACCCGGCCAGGACATAGACTTTTAAATAGTTTTCATTTATTTACATAAAATCTCTAGCCTTTGTTTTGTTTCCTATCCTTACCTCTGAAAAAGAAATTTCTTACTGTAAATGTCCTCAGAACACACTTGCTTATTAATATAAGGGCATATGTATAAATAAAAGTATGTGCAAACCAGCAGGCTTGGCTTGGCTTTCATGGAGCAAAATTAAGAGGAGATCTGGCAATTATCCTGGTAATTACCTTGATAAAAACATCAGATCTATTTCTGTCCCATGATGGATATTTTGGTTTTAAATTATTTCAATTACTACAATGCCTGAATTAATTCACCAGGTAATTTTGCAAACTGGAAAACGTCTCCTTTAATATGTAATAGATATCCCCTTTCTATGCTTCTACTGCTATGTAGCTTTTAAATGAATTAATTTTAGACAGCTCACAAGGTTCCTTTTCCCTTACCGACAGTCCTGTAAACTTGACTTTAGATCTGCAATGGATTTCACCACTTCAAAGAGTTGTAATCCTGTGTGTGATCCATTTCTCCTGCCCCCAGGAGAGTGTCTGTGTGAGAGAAGGGAAGCCAGGCACCCAGATATGAGCATTTGGGGAGGTGAGGTAGCACAGCAATAAATGGTACAAGGAAAGGCTTTGTTTGTTTAATGATGTTCCTCCGATTCCCTGATGCGCTCCTCCCAGTTTTTGTTTCTAAGTTTCTGGGCTTGGAGGAGTGGGCACAGAGGGGTTCACAGAAGGCTTTTAGAAGGAGTCTTCTCATTAGCGGAGACTATTATTCTGATTCTGCCTAAGGAGCAATTTCTGAGTCATGACCCCAAACAGGAAGTGCCTCTGAGTTCCTCCAACAAGGTATGTGGATGAGGGGGTGGAGTTTAGCACACAAATACCCAGCTGCCAGCCTTTCTTGTTTATGAGGGATCAAGATTAGGTCATTTAAGGTCAAGGATATATCCTTTCTTGTCACTCCAAGGAACAAATAGTGTTGTCTTACACACCAGGTGAAATACTGACTTTAAATCCAGAACAATGTTTGGTTTGGAGTTTTTCTTTAATGTCTCCCAAACCAACTCTATAACTGTTTTGGGATTCAAAGAATTACTTCATAAAGTGACTTCAACTTAACTTGTGTCCATATTTCATTAGTTTTCTAGAGGAAAGTTTAAAGCCAAACCATTCAGGAATAGTGAGGCAGGAACAATGAAAACAACTAATGCTTGAGTGTTTTCCAAACACTAATTTATATTTTATTAAAATATATATTTTAAAATTTTCTAGTGTTAGAAGTGTAGAAAAGCAAAAAGCAAGGTCTAAAGGCATTTAAGAGGTCATGACTAACTCTCTTCCTGAGAATGAATGAATCACCAGCCCACTCTGATTCCTTCTCTCTGAACTGTTATACATTTTTTTCAGGTTTTTGCTACTTCAGGAAACTACAGTTGTTGGCTAATAGAAAAATTGCAACAGCACCATGCAACAAGAGCTATGTCTGCCTCTGGTCACTGAAGTATTAACAGTATCTACTTTGTAATAGACCTTGCATTGTAAGAAAACTTTGTTCTTTGCTGACGATTGGGAATTTTGAAAAACTAGGCCTCTATCTGAGATTTTTGAACTGGCAACCATCAGGTTAGTTCCCTGCGTATCTAGGAATACTAATAATGTTCCTCTGGTGAATAGACTTGGAAACACAGTAAAACATTGTCTGTACATTATCATTTCCATTAATTTGAGCAAGTGTTGATCAGTATACATTATTTATGTGAGCACTGAGAGCTGCCTCCCCAGGCGTAAGGCAATCTGTTAAAGGTTTGCTATCATGCTAGCGAATGAGGGAGAAGGGAGTAGTATATTTTATGAGTCATAAAGTTTTAAGAACATTAGTCCTCATGTTTGCATTTGGAAATGAACTCTTGGTGAAATGCACTGTAAAGCCAAACAAAACAAAACATGAAAATCCAAATTCACAAATGGCATAAATCAAAATAATAGACCAAAAAAAAAAAAAAAAAGCCCAAACTGTGGTAATACGGCAAACATGATGCATAAATTGGAGATTGCAATGATCCTTCAAGACAGAGAAGGACTTGAACTGTGGGAGGATCAACTGATCCAGGCCTTCATTTGATGTCTAATCAGATGTGTCTATTTGCCACAGTTTTCCTAAGGTGGCAGGGAAAAGTGAGAAGAGAATAGGGTGGGCAGAGGACTGGCAGTCTATGTGCTTTTTCCTATAGTTATTGGTGTCACTGCATTTTGCTGTAGTATCTGTAGGCAAGGTCTAACTTCCAGTGACAGCAAATAAATGACAAGAATACAGTTATTAGTCTGATTGCTTCGCACATATACATGCATTCAATATTTTCGTTAAATCTGTGAGGTAGGCACTATTATTAACCCCATTCTACAGTTGGAGAAACTAAGGCACAGGGAAATCAAGTGCCATGCTCAAGTCACACAGCTAGCTAGTAGAAAAGCCGAGAATTGAACTCAGGCAATAGTTTGAGACACTATACGCTAAATCATTATGCTAAACAGCTTCTGAAATATTTGGTTTTGTGTTTTATAAAGTCTAATTTGAAATACACCTGCATTGGACTTCCCTGGAGCGCTTCTTTAAATGAAATTTCCTAGACTAGTATATAGAATCTGGGTGTTGGGTCTAGTTGGGGGATTAACAGTTCTCTTTTGCTCACTAAAGTTTGAAAGTCCCTGTTCTAGGGAGTGCAGGAGGGAGATGGAGAGAAACTCTTTTTGATTTTCAGGGCCCAGAAGGATGGATGCACTGCTAAATTCTCCAGATTTTGTGTATAAAATAATGTCGTCTTCAAATAGAGATAATTTCACTTCCTATCCCTTCCAGATGCCTTTTAATTCTTTTCCTTCCCCAGTTACCCTAATTGGCTAGACCATCCAGTACAATGTAGAAGTGATGAGAGTGAACATCTTTGCCTTGCTCCTAGCTCTCCAGATTTGAAGGGAATAACTCAATTGATTGCTGATAATATATTAGAAATTCAGCATTGAAGATCATAGTTTGGGATCTTCCGTTCCTAACCTGGATTCCATCAGGAGACGCTCACATACAAGAAATACCAAATGTAGCCTAATTCATTCACAGACTGGAAGTGTGGTCTTCCCATCATGGCAGAAGACCTAGGCATCTATAGATTCATATAAACATCTAATGAATATGAATGAAAGTCTTCAGCTCTTGCTCTCTAAATTCAGGTAGGGACTAGGTGTGTAAAACATCTCTCAGCCGGGCTCGAGGGGTCAGCCTACTGTAATCCCGCGCTTTGGGAGGCTGAAGTGAGTGGACTGCTTGAGCCCGTGGGTTCGAGACCCGCCTGGGCAACTTGGTGAGACCTCATCTCTACAATAAATCAAAATTAGCTGGGCGTGGTAGTGCGCGCCTATAGTTCCAGCTACTTGGAAGGCTGAGGCGGAAGGATCGCTGGAGCCCAGCTGGTCGAGGCTGCGGTGGCCGGGGGGAGGGGCCACTGCACTCCAGTCTGGGTGACAGAGTGAGACTCCAACTCAAAAAAAAAATAAATAAATAAAAATTAAAAAAAAAATCTCTCCTTGTGAAGAGTTACTGAAGTTAAATGAGTAACATTCTCAAATTATACATGTCTAAGTCCTGTATAATTGATACTGAGCCAGCATGTCATACATTAGAAAATCCTAGGCATCATAATCCACTTTCTGGTTAAGAAACACTGCAGTGTAGAAGCTAAGCTTTAAAGATAACCTGTTTCCTGAGTCCTTCCTGTCAAGGTCATTACAAACTGTACTCTCATAGAGAAGAAGAAATAAATTCATCTAAATTCCCACCCACACTAAATGGTGTAAATCAACCATTAATGGTGCTCATAGATTTTGTCGATCAGGAATTCAAACAAACGTTGGAGTGGATCTGCACTACAATATCTGGGGCTTCCAGTGGAAACTTGAAGGCTGAGGCTGGGATTATGTGAAGACTCATTCACTAAAAGGTGGTGGTTGATGATGGTTGTTGGCTGAGACATTAAATGGGGCTTTTGTCCAGACACCTGCATGTGGCCCCTCCATGGGTTCTGTGCTTCCTCACATCATGGTGTCTGTCTTCTGAGGGCAAGAATGCCAACGAGGTAGAAGCTATATCTGCCGGGCTCAGTGGCATTCTTCAACTCAAAAAAAAAAGAAGCTATATCACCTTGTCTCACCTAGCCTTAGAAGTTATGCAGTGTCACTTTTGTTGCATCTATCCATTAGAAGCAAGTTGCTAAGGTGCACCATGTTTAAAGGAGGAAAATGAGACTCCGTCTTTTGTGGGAAAAGGGTCAAAGAATTTGCAGACATATTTTAAAGCCATCGCAGGTGCTATGAAAAAAAAGAATATCTAACATATATTGAGCCTTATGTTTCAGATACTCAGACACTTTCTGAAAATTACCCTAGTTTTCCCACAACTCTACAAGGCAGGCAATATTCTAATCTCTATGTTTATAGATAAGGACTCTTTAATTGCATAACTTGCCTAAAGCATTATGTGCTACAAAGTAATAGTCATGGGTGGCTCATGCCTGTAGTCATAGCTACTCAGGAGTCTGAAGTGGGAGCATTGCTTGAGGCTAGGAGTTTGATATAGGGAGACTCCATCCCTAAAAAAACCAAAAAATTAATATAAATAAAAATAGAAAGTAATGGGCATGGAATTAAAATGCAGGCGTTCTGGCTATAGAATTTTTTAAAAATTAACTACTGTATACTCCACTAGAACTAAGGAGATACGGGGTTTAGTTCAAGTACTAATTTGAGGAGGAAGCTGTTATGCTCCAAGTGGTTTCCATACTTGCAGCCCCATTCGGAGGAAAGGTGAACACTCAGTTTTATCTCTCTATTCTATCCTGTTGACCAGGGGTGGCCCCCTCCCTGGAGAAAGCCATCATCTGTAATAATTCTGAAGTCTGGTGGGAGAGCTCCGTAGAACTATTGCAGAGTTGCTATGTGAACCCATCAGATCCTCCCTTCAGGAACTTGAATGTAAGTTTACTGAAGAGGAGTCAACTCTTGGTAGACAGGCAGAAGGCAGAAGACATATATAAAATATATTTCTTCTTGAGTCCAGAAACAGTGGCTCATGCCTATAATTCTAGCACTTCGGGAGGCTGAAGCAAGAGGATTGCTTGAGCCGAGGAGTATAAACCTAGCCCAGGCAACATAGCAAGACCTCATCTCTACATGAAGTCAAGAAATTAGCTGGGTGGGGGTGTTGCATGGCTGTAGTCCCAGCCACTCCAGAGGCTGAGGCAGAAGAATCACTTGCACCAAGGAGTTGGAGTCTGTAGTGAGCTGTGATCATGATACTACACTCCAGCCTGAGCCACAGAGTGAAACCCCAACTCAAAACAAAACAAAACAAAACAAAAAAACAAAAGAAAGAAAGAAAAGAAAAGAAAGGAAAGGAAAAAAGAAAAAGAAATGAAGAAACCTCCATGGGAAGCAGAAGAACTAACAAGAAGGAATTAAGAAGCAGAGAGAAGGAGCTGTAAAAGCAAGGAGAGAGTAGTTGATTCCCCTGACAGCAAAGGACTGGAGCAGGCAGACAGAGACCTATGTCTTAGGAGTATCTGCCAGAGCCAAAGAAGTAGATCGGGTATAAATTTACCTTATGTGCCTGCAGTGTTTAGCGCTTGGTGAAGTTCGATCATGTTACCACTGACGTCTCCCACCCTTGTGCATCCTTAAAATAAATTCTCATTATCTGAGGTAACTGTAAGCGTCTCTCTTTCTGCTCCCTATGACTTAAAATACCCTCACCCACTGACTGTGCCACTGATGATTCGTGTGGCCTGGGATAAGTCACCTCCCCCTTCTACCTCAGTTTCTCAGTGGTAAGATAATATGCTTATGATTCTGAATTTTAGCATGAAGGGATTTGGTCACAGATCTACTGCAAACTCATGGAAATTTCCCCACCCTTTTTTGTTCCCACCCCTTCTCCAGGCACAGAGTGATTTAAACTTGAGACCTTTTCAGAAGGAATCTGACTGCAGTGCCAGTGTGCAAATTAGCTGTGCAACACCCCCCATACAAGCTTGCCCAGGTGTGGTGGTTTCTGTCGTGTCAGCAGGAGAGTATATGGCTCTGATGCCACCACTTCTCTCTTTTCTCAAGAGACTTTTTTTTTCTAGGAAGAGATGAAAATAAACCATGGAAGGTTTGCGAGCATGTTGATGGGAACTAAGGGAAAATACAGAAAGGCTGCTTGGTTTGGTGTGGTCAGAGGTGACTGGACCACTGTCCGGGAAGGAATTCGGGAAGGGATGGTTACCTAAAATTTTGCTTCATTTCAAGCAGGTTTATAACGGAATAGTCCCGCATTTGCATTTCTAAGACATTCAAAAAAAGCACATAATTTTAGACTGAGACGTCTACAAGGACTCTTGCGTTAACCTCTGTCCCCTCACACACTCATCTGCCCCTTGGGTTTAAAGGAAACCATAGGCAGAGCTCCAGGCGGAACATATGAAGACCTGGCAATGGTCCTGGCTGTGAGACCAGCTTGTTGTGTGAATGTGGGCCAAACCTTCTTGGGGTTCTCAGTTTTTCCATTTGTATGCTAAAGATTATATTGTCTGTTTCTGCTTATGTCACTAGAATTCTGTGCCAGTTAATAAGATATTGGGCTCTATTGTCCTCAGTTTCTCAGTGAATTCCATGCACTAAGCCAAATTTCAGGAGGGATGCAGGTTAACTCTTTCAGGCCTTCAGGGACTTGTTTTATGTATCACAAGTGCATTGAACTAAATAGCATTCTTGCATGGTACACTTAGTGCAGTACCAGAAATGCACTGAATGGTATGAATGGTGCCCTAGAGGCCTGAAAGAGTTAATGGGCCTGCCTTTGGGAGGGCTGACTGGATGCCAAGATATGACATAAGAAACAAGAAGAAGAGGGCTAAAAAAAATCTTTTCATGGGGGAAAAATTTAGTGATCCATTAGTAACAACTGGATTGTACTTTCCTCTCGCCCTCCCTTCCCTTGTGCAATCTCTCCTTCCCTCTCTCTCTCTCTCTCTCTCTCTCTCTCACACACACACACACACACACACACATACACACACACACTCATCTTGGTATCATGTTGCTGACTGGACTGGGAAAACTAAAATGAGCTGCAAGACTGAAAATATGCTTTGCATTCTTAGAGAAAGAAATAAATACACCTTACGCCGAACTGCTCTTTCATTATAAGAGCTCATTGGATTGGGAAATTTTTTTTCTCCCCCTATTCACAGAAGCACCATTACTGACCTGAGGGTCTTGACTGATTTCTTTCAAACCTGAGAGCCAATAATAAAGATAGTCTTCTTTGAGTTTACTAAGAAACTTAGAATAATAGGTAAAAAATCTCCACTGATTGCCTATTAACCAGAAGACTATGTCAAAATTCCTAAGCTTGAAATTCAAAGAACTTCCTTGTCTGATTTTGACCTAAGTTTGCTATTACTAAAATGGAAGCTTCCTAGGAGCAAAGACTGCCTGCATGGTTCATTATGGCATTTTCATTGTGCCTGTCATTTTGACTCTGAGGACATTGTGAGCCCAAGGGCAGTCTGATATCCTGATGTATTTGAGAACTTTTCTGTTAATATACCAGAACAGCTGCAGCCCCTTTCTTGATGTCCCTCTGGGTTTTTTCCCCTGTGTCCTCATTCTTTGTTCTCACTCTTCTATTACCCTCACTCCCTTAAATTGACCAAATAAAAATTGCTATGCAGGCTGGGTGCGGTGGCACACGTCCATAATCCCAGCACTTTGGGAGGTCAAGGTGAGAGGATTGCCTGAGTCTGTGGGTTTGAGACCACCCTGGGCAACTTGACAAGACCCATCTCTACAGTAAATTAGAAATTAGCTGGGCACGGCGGCATGCGTCTGTAGTTCCATCTACTTGGAAAGTTGAGGCGGGGGGATCACCTGAGCCCAGCAGGTCAATGCTATGGTGGCCGTGAGCATGCCACTGCACTCCAGACTGGGGCAATGAGACTCCATCTCAAAAAAAAAAAAATATATATATATATATATTGCTATGCAAAATATTTTCTTATTAAACATTTTCAGTGTTGCTGTAATTCTGATTAAAATGATTGTATTAAAGTCCTCTGGGTTAAAACATAAAAACTGCATACTTTTGTTCATCAATATATCTCAACATGTAACACAGAGCCTGACACACGGTTAGTGTTCAGTAAATATTTGTGAATGAATAAAAATTATTCCTCATAATAATTTTTGTTTGTTTATTTGTTTTTGCAACAGGTAATAACCCAGCAGGTAAATAAATGAGTGAAGTCAGAGTTCTTAATCCAGATTTGTGTATTGTGTCTGTGGTCAGAACTGTGAAGAATTGAAGACACATGTCCTAGTTGCAGTGGGTAACTCCTACTGCTGCCACATAGGAGTATTGGACTGGTTCTGCTGGATATTTTTATTTTCGTGAGACACTGGAAATGTTTATCTGTACATGAAATCTTCAGGGTTTCAAATAATTCAAAGTTTTAGAAGCATGCCATGCAATATTAAAACAAATTAAAGTAGACCTAAATAAATACCTATACCGTGTTGATGGATTAGAAAACTCTATATTATAAAAGTGAAAATTGATCACAAATTATCCTGCAGATTCAATATAATTCCACTTTTTTGGTATATGTGAACATTGATGAGACAGTTTTAAAATGTATCTGAAAATACAAAGGGTCAAGAATAACCTAGGCAGTCTTGAAAATGAAAACAAACCAAAAAACAAAGTTGAATGACTTACACACTATCAGGTGTCAAGTGATATATAAGTGCCAAGATAGACAAATAGAACAAAGAGTCCAAAAACAAAATCCACAAATACCGTTCACTTGATTTATGACAGAGGTGGGTGAATAATAATCTTTTAAATAAATATTTCTGAGAGAATTGGTTATCAATAACCAATCTCTACTTTATAAAATATACCAAAAAATCAACTCCAGACAGATTGCATATGTGATATGAAAAGCAAAACAGTAGCACACAAGGAAGACAATATAAAAGACTACCTTCAGGCCAGGTGTGGTGGCTCACGTCTATAATCCCAGCAGTTAGGGAGGCCAAGGTGAGAGGATTGCCTGAGCCCACAGGTTTGATACCAACCTGGGCAACTTGGTGAGACCCCCTCTCTACAATAAATCAAAAAATTAGCCAGGAGTGATGGTACATGCCTGTAGTTCCAGCTACTAGGAAGACTGAGGTGGAAGGATTGCCTGAGCCCAGCAGGTCGAGGCTCCGGTGGATAGGAGTGTGCCACTGCCCTCCAGCCTGGGTGACAGAGTGAGACTCCCATTCAAAAAAAAAAAAAAAAAGACTATCTTCATGGCCTTATGGGAGACAAATAAGTCTTAAGCAAAATACAACAGTCCTAAGCAAAATACAACAAATGCTAGCTATAAGTTAAAATCAAGACTTTGTTCATTAAATGATAATAATAAGAAAATGAAAAGAGTTGCCTATGCAAAATATATCATATGCAGAATATAGAATAACTTCTATATATCAGTAAGAAAAAACATATGATTCAACAAAAAAGTAGGCTAAAGACTTGAACTTGATAAAAGAAGATATCCGAATGGCCAGAAAACTTTTGAAAAGATGGTCACCCTAATCATCATTAGGGGAAATGCATGTAAAAAATACATTGTGATACTATTGGTGGGGGTACAAACAGTACAACCACTGTTGGAAAACTGTTTGGTAGTATCCACTAAAGCTGTGCATACGTCTATGCTATGATCCAGCAATTACTTTTCCAACAGAAATGTATACATATGTGAACCAAAAGACATATACAAGTATATTCAGAAAAGCTTCATTTGCAGAAGCCTTAAACTAATGGCAACACAAATGTCCATCAGCAATAGAATGAATAAACAAAATGTGGTGTATTCACATAATAGAATGCTATACAGCAGTAGGAAGGAAAGAATGATTGCTACATGAAACAACATAGGTAAATCCCACAAACACAAAAAATAGGCACACACACAAAAATAACATGCTACATTATTCTAGTTTTAATGTTCAAAAACAGACAAAACTAATCCATGGAACCCATGGTGATAGAAGTCAGGATATTGTTTACCTTTGAGGATTACATGCTGGAAGAGGGCATTGGGGGACTTACGGGGTGCTAGTAGGTGTACTGTTTCTTGATTTGTGAGGGTTTATATGAGTTATATGAATTTTGTGAAAACTCATTGAGCTGCACATATACAATTCCTGCATTTTCCTGAAAGTATGTTATATTTCATAGTGTACAGGGAAACACATGTAATTATAAGTTCCGTAGACTCCATGGGTTAAAATTGGTGCCATTTATCCTGAGTCAAATTTCTGATTGAGCCAAGTTGGTGTATTCACCATTCATACGCCTCTGTCATTTTCATCCTGAGTCTTTTACCTATGTCTTTTACCTCTCTGGAATTCTTTCTCCACTTCTCTCAACCACTGAAACTTTCAGTCACAGTAGGCTCTGCTCCTTTAGAATTTTAATCTTTATTGCTCATCTGGATAACAATTTTGACTCATCTTTTAATTTTACTTTATTAGTATGGGTCCTGTTTCTTCAAAGTAGTTCTGTGGCTACCAAATGCTAGTCTGCATAGATATATACAAAATGATAAAAATATGAACAATGTATCTTTTATCATAAAACTAAATGCATCGTATTTAACGGATCTTTATTTTATAGTTAATCCTTCTTTACTCCTTTAGTATTAAGATAAATCTCTCTTTCATAAAATGATAAAATTAATTAATGGAAACAGTGTAGTGGTTAAGATTTTGGAGATCAGTCAGCTTTTAGTCAAATCCCCCAGTGCTGCTGGTGTCATTGACTTCTGTTGGCCTCAGTTTCCTTGCCCGAAAAGTAAAGATAACATAAGGATGATAACAGAATATGTGTATACATATAAGCGTTAGAGGGCTGCTGTAAATTCTAAATGAAATAAATGCAGCACTTAGATCCATGCCTGTCACATAGAGTACACCCTGCGAATGTTACCCCTCTTTATTGTTTTTTTTTTTTTTTTGAGTTGGCGTCTCACTCCGTCGCCCAGACTGGAGTGCAGTGGCCGCTCCCAGCCACCGCAGCCTCGACCTGCTGGGCTCCGGCGATCCTTCCGCCTCAGTCTTCCAAATAGCTGGAACTACAGGCGCGCGCTACCACGCCTGGCTGATTTTTTTTTTTTTTTATTGTAGAGATGAGGTCTCACCAAGTTTGGAGGCAATCCACTCACCTCAGCCTCCCAAGGCGCGGGATTACAGGCTGAGCCATTGAGCCTGGCAACCCTCTTTATTGTTTAGCTAAACAACCATTGACTATTTTGTCTGTCACTCCCACATTTTTTCCTTCCCAGAAAAGCTATTAGTCCATGAAATCCACAAGATTCAGACCGATTCAACTAAATTTTATGGTCTCGGAGAGCATGACCCATGCTTTGTGTGTATGTATACGTGTATATGTGTGTATATGTATGTATATATATATTTTGAGTCGGAGTCTCACTCTGTTGCCCAGACTGGACTGGAGTACCGTGGCATGCTCACAGTCACCGTAGCCTCGACCTGCTGGGCTCAAGCAATCCTTCTGCCTCAGCCTTCCAAGTAGCTGCTATTATAGACACATGCTACCACACCCGGCTAATTTTTTGATTTATGGTAGAGACGAGGTCTCATGAAGTTGCCCAGGCTGGTCTCGAACCCCTGAGCTCAGGCAATCCTCTTGCCTCGGCCTCCCAAAGGGCTGGGATTACAGGCTTGAGCCACCGCACCTGGCTATATATATATTTTAAGTATATAATATCATATGAGTAGCTGCTCAAGTATATTGACAAAGTACTTATTTCATTTATAGCCCCAGTCTCTAAGCCTGTTGGTGTACCTCTGTGGCTGAAATCAACATACTTCTATGGTGAAATAGATAACATATGTATGTATATATACTAATACCATTTAGTAAGTTTTAACTAAATATCAGCCTTCTCAAAATTAAAAACTTCTATTGTACCTTCTGTCTTTTTTTCAAAATACTTTCTTTAACAAACTATCAAGAGTAATGCTATAAGAATAACAACAAAAAATGCACACTGGGGAAAAATTCCCCCGAGGCTCAGACAATCTGCTGTCTTTTGGTATAATTCACTTAGGGCTAAGAAGATTTTAGGAAAATGCAAAATACAGGATAGATACCAAATGCTCAGCAAATACTCTGATTGTGTTTAATTAGCAGTGATCTTCATAACACGGATGTTGATTGTTTTTTTCAAACATCTCTGTCCTTGACAAATGACTGGGATGAAGGAGGCAGCAATAGCTATCTGAAAGGTAAGCATTATTGTGTCAAGACAACACGGCAGAAGCTAAGAAAACTTCATCATCAAATTGCTCTAGATAAAATTTGGGAGTGTACAAGTGGGAAGGAGGCAATAAAGAAATCAGAGTTGTGAGCATGGAAGTGTACCCTTGGGGAGAAAGCAGACATTTTCTTCTCCTTTCTCACCCTAATAATGTGCAGGGTTTTTTTTTTCTCTTTTAAGTGTTTGTTTTCTATACACAATCTATATCCCAGACTCCCTCGGGCCGTATTTTTTTCAAGGCTGAAGTGAAAGAGTAAACCTAGTTTCTTTGACAAATTTCAGTTTCAGACATTATATTAGCCGCAGGATGAGCAGATTAGAAATTTATTAGGAATAATTCTAATGGCGAAATCTTTTTTTTAAAGCTACAAATGTTTATTTGGGGTTTCTATGTTACTATAGAAACTCATCGTTTTTCCTTTTCTCTTGCCAGTTTCTTTCTTTTTTTTTAATTTTAAAGATGTGGGGTACAATTCAGGATTAGGTAGATAAATGGTCATTATACAGGTAAAGTTTTGGCCTCTCATCAAATGGCAGAATCATGAGGGTAATTCTTATTTTAATCACAGAGGGTTTTTTAAATTTTTTTACATTTTTCTTATACAAAGTTTACATTTCCTGAGTAAGATGATGAGGAGGAAATATAGGAAAAATGGAGACACTATTTTGGAGGTTTTATTAGGATAGTAGGGAGGCACAGGTGTGTAGCATAATTATTCCCTCTACACTCAATTTCACTGCCAAGTGGGACCAGTTGGTGCTTCTAAGGATTCCTCTTGACTGACAGATCACAGAAACTTGAGCACTGAGACGTGAGGCATGATAGGGTAACTGCTCTTGTTTCCAAAATTTGAAGGAAGTACTAAAATTGCACAGGAAGTGACCAAATCAGCATCACTAAGGAGAAACAAAATCTCGTAAAAAGAGTGTTGCCAAGGCTTTTCAGCTGATCTCAGGATCTGCACCCCATGACCCATAACCATTATCATTCTATCAATAGACTTCACTCATATTTTGTCTTTAAAATCATACAGTTGAAAAAGCCAACTATGGCAACTTTGACAATAGTTCACTATTAAAAACTACTTTTCAGAAAGATAAAAGAACACTCCCTTATACCAGATTATTCTTGTTTATATGGTGCACAATGTGTGGATTTTGATCAAATGCATCTTTGTTTCCTATACTCCCTTAATTTTGTATTAGTCGGAGTCGGGGAAGTAATCTTCACCTGACCCTGGATGAGTATCTGAGCTACTTCCATGTCTTTTCTGTTCAGTAAGGTAAAGGCCTTTCCTACAGTCATTTTAAGTCACAGACACAGTCCTAATTCAGTCTTGATACTTAATATCCAATCTCCCCTGCCTAGCTATGTCCTGTTTTAGTCTGAAGCTTACAGTACAAGAGGAGGAGAGCTTGTATCTTCCTCCTTCTCACTCCCTGGTCTACTGTCTGTAGAGGCAAACACAGGATTGTGAGAGAGGAAAGAAAAGGGGATAGAACCATTGTAAGTTGGCTAGGTGGCTTTGGGTCTCTGACCTGGCAGATGGATAAAGACAACCTCCCTTAAAAATTCTGGCTGCAGGGACATAGGGCAAAAATGGACTCTCTTGTGCAGTAGTTTCAGGGATTCTTCCCTTGCTGGGCTTCTCCTTCCTGTAGTCCGTTTTACCTCCATGGAGGCATCTGTAACCCAGGTTTGCTCTAGCAACTCCTTGCTCAGGTCTCGGCTACCTGGGATGTGCATCCAGCCTCTTTCCCCTAAGGTCACCTCACACCTCCACATGGCCACACTCGACAGAACACAGGAATAACAGAGGCCATTCTCTCTCTTGAGTAGCCCACTCTGGTCAACAGGAAGCATCCCGTATCTCTTTCACAGGCAAACTTGGAGAGGGTTATGCAATCCCAACATAGTAGCTCTCTCTTGAATCCACCACCAAATTGATTGGTCAGGCCTTGTCTTACCTTCTAGATTTTTCCAGGCGGACCATCCACTCTCTGCCTTAGATGCCTTTAGTGGGAACCAGGCAACAGTCCTCTGTTACTTTCAACTACAGGGACCATGTTTTAAATTATGCTCTCCTCTCTAGGCTTGAGGTGAGACAGAACTGGGGAGAGGGACAGCTGTGGGGTAGAGATGTAGAGCATGCCAGCAGCTCTCTCCTCTTGCCTCTTGGATGCCGTTTTGTATAATTCGTCTGTTTGAGGAGTAGGTTGTGTCTCATACTTAAACTTTTTTTGATCACAACCTATTATATGAACACCCTAATTGGCCAAAGTGCAGTGGCTCATGCCTGTAATTCTAGCACTCTGGGAGGCTGAGGCAAAAGGATTGCTTGAGCCAGCCTGGGCAACATAGCAAGACCTCATGTCTGCAAAAAATATTAGCCAGGCATGGTGGCACGCACCTGTAGTCCCAGCTACTCGGGAGGCTGAGGTGGAAAGATTGCCTGAACCAGGAGATTGAGGCTGCAGTAAACTGTGATTATGCCAGTGTACTCCAGCCTGGGTGACAGAGTGAGATCCCGGGAAAAAAAAGAACACCTTAAGAAACAAAGGCAAGAAGAATCTAATTCTAATTTGGGGTTTTTTGGTTTTTTTAGTTGGAATCTTACTTTGTCACCCAGGCTGGAGTGCAGTGGCACGCTCATGGTCACCACAACCTCAACCTGCTGGGTTCAGGCATTCCCTCCGCCTCAGTCTTCCAAGTAGCTGGAACTGCAGGCACACGCCACCATGCCTAGCAAAATTTTTTTTTTTTTATTGTAGAGACGAGATTTCACCAAGTTGCCCAGGCTGGTCTCTAACCCCTGGACTGTAGCGATCCTTTCGCTTCAGCCTCCCAAAGTGCTAGGATTACAGGCTTGAGCCACTGCACCTGCCCTAGATATTTCTTTAAGAGCCATTCTCTCTCCTCTTTTGAGTCCTATTTCCATACTGATATTATGGATGTCAAGGGTTCTGGACTTGTATTTATCTACTGCAGATTGTGTGATACTTTTACTTAAGAAGTTGCTTTTTTGGAGCTATCTTGGGTCTTTATGCTAATATATAGTACCTTTGAATACGAGAACCTGTGTTTAGTCTTTTGGTTTGGGGCAGGTTTTAATTTTCTACTTGATACATAGATTTTCTGGAACACTGAGTGATATTTAGTTGTGTTTGTGTGTGTGGATTTGTTTACATTATTTGACTATAGCTTTGAGACTCCAGGAAATTTTGAAGTCAGATATTAACAATAAACAAATTGCAAGCCTGGTTTTTAGCGATGCTATGGTTATTACATGCTTAAATTAATTTGATATATTTGACAGTGTAAGTCACTTATGTGGTACGAATACACATAGACATACATAAATCTTTTTATTGTAAATTTTAAAAAATGGCACTCTAAAGATCATCATTAACTGGCTAATGTATTCCATGTATTGTAAAGGAATGAAGCTTTCATTAACTGTTTGCATTTATAATTCCGTTGGTACTGAGAGGTTTTAATTTCTGACCTAGATACTTCAAGTAGCTTGCTTCTAGGAAAAATAATAGGTAGTTAGACAACAACACCAGAAACTCTTGTCCTAATTAAAACCCTTCAAATGTTTCATTTTCATATCCATTGTCCCGAAATTGTATCACTAGGTTAAGAAAATAGTTTTCTGGATTAAATCAAAATTTCACTGCACAGTTAGGAAATGTCTGGTATAAATTGATTGCATTTTGCATCAACCAAAACATTCTGGATTTCACTGCAGCCCCAGTCAATTGGGATCCCAAAGATTTCAGTCTCTGAACAGTGTGGCATTCAAGAAGCACAATCTTGTCTTCAAGAAGCCTATTCAGGCTAGGCCCAATGGCTCATGCCTGTAATCTCAGCACTTCGGGAAGCCAAGGCAGGAGGATTGCTTAGGCCCAGGAGTTTGAGACTTCATGTCTACAAAAAAAAAAAAAAAATAGCCACTCATGATGGTGCTTGATTCTAGTCCCAGCCACTGGGGATGCTGAGGTGGGAGGATCCCTTGATCCCAGGAGTTCAAGGCTGCAGTGAGCTATGATCATACCACTGCACTCCAGCTTGGGCAACAGAGTGAAACTCCACCTCAAAGGAAAAAAAGAAAAGAAAAGCACATTCAATAGCCAATCTTATCTCTTCCCCTAAGTTTAAAAGGAAATCTGTTCTTTACAAAAAATGTCTCAAAAGACATTAACGGGGATCCAGATCATAACCATTAATTCCTTTTCACCCTTTTCTCCAATTCTTTCACACTTTTTTATTCACAACTAGCTGACCTCTACCCATTCCCATACTCTCGCCTCCTAAACTCCCTCTCTCCCCAGTCTGTGTAGCTTTTACTTATATCTTCCCTCCACACGCTCTCATAGCACTTTGGGCATCACCTTTACCTCTCTTCATTGATTTTTTTTTCCTTCCCCCTTTCACATCAGTCTGAGAGAAGAAAGGGAGGGATGACCGAGTCTTGTAATGGCATAATGGTGCCCTTGGGGGGATCATGTAACTATTTTCAATTTAATATTTTTTTATCTTGTTGCCTATGTCACTCAAGAGTTTTAAATCTGGCTTGCTTCAATAATATTGATTAAAATACAAAGTAACTGGTATACAACTGTTCATAACTGAATGTTCTGGAGAAAATAAACTTGCACATTTTATCACAATGTCATGTTTTTTTTTTCTGGAAGTGGTTACTTCCATTCGACCTTTAAGAATGGCAACAGAAGAATTTATCAGTGGCGATTAGGGTGGTGTCCAGTCTTCAAACTGCTCCACAATCTGGCACCAGTTTTGGTTTCCTGCCTTGTCTTAGCCATGTTCCCCATCCCTAGTACATTATTTATTTCTCTATTAATAGAGAAAATTGCCTTGAATAATGGATATTCATGTACACATGCTGTCTGCCTTAATGGATAAGCTCTGCAGTGCCTTACACATAGCACAGGCTGAATAAGTGCCTGTCAGTTTCACTTGAATTGCTTACTCTGTCCTATAGACTCTCAGTCTTCAGGAAGTCCACATTGTGACTTTGTTTTGTTCCATGACTAGCAGGAGAGTTGAACTTGGTACATATGTTTGAATGAGAGATGGAGCAGCAGCAGAACTAACATCATTGTAATTTGAAGAGTCTTTTCTCTCCTAAACTTAACAAATATTTCCTGAACAAAGGTGGTATAAAAGATGCCAAAGGAGGTACAATGAGAAAAACACAACCTTTTTTTTTTTGAGTCGGAGTCTCACTCTGTCACCCAGATTGGAGTGCAGTGGCACACTCAAGGCCACTGTAGCCTCAATCTGCTGGGCTCAGGCGATCCTTCCATCTCAGCCTTCCAAGTAGCTAGAACTACAGGCACATGCCACCACGCCCAGCTAATTTTTTAATTTATTGTAGAAACGAGGTCTCACCATGTAGCCCAGGCTGGTCTTGAACTCCTGGGCTCAGGCAATCTTCTCACCTTGGCCTCCAAAAGTGCTGAGATTATAGGTGTGACCCACCGCAGCCAGCCAAAACACAATTTAAGAATAACTCACCTTCATCTTTGGGAACTTTATTGTCTTTGTACAATTTGGTTCACATGGAATATAGAATGAAACTGAGGGCTGGGTGCAATGACTCACATCTGCAATTCCAGCACTTTGGGAGGCCAAGAAGGGAGAATTGCTTGAGCCCAGGAGTTCAAGACCAGCCTAGGCAACATAGTGAGACCTTGTCTCTACCAAAAATACAAGAATTAGCTTGACACGGTTGCACATACCTGTAGCCCTAGCTACTCTGTTATAGCCAAAGTGCGAGAAAGAAGTCACCAACCCACAGAAAGCCAAATTTGAGTCCTTTATTAGCCGGCGGTTGAGAGCAGGCTAGTGCCATAAAGAAATCTCAACCCCAAACAGAGTGAACAGGGGGTTTATAAAGGCAAAAACTACAAAAGCTGTACAGTTATGATTACATTTTTGGCAGATCATTTGGTTGCAAAAGGGAACAGATAGCTATGAAATTTACAAATATGAAGTTTCCAAGCACCGAGGGGAACAAAAATGTGGGCTTGTGTTTATGGGAAGGTTACAACTTGTGATTACAGGAAGGTTATGCAGGGAGATCATTTCTGGGTTAAGGTGGAGGATTTGTTACAAAATGGAGTTACTTATGTCAAGCACACTATTAACAGGCTATTACAACTCAGGTGGCTGAGGTGGAATGATCACTTGAGCCTAGAAGGTTGAGGCTCTCATGAGCCAAGATCAAGTCACTGTACTCCAGTGAGAGTCCAACTAAAAAAAAAAAAAAAAGAAAAAAGAAAGAAAGAAAGAAAGAAAAGAGAGAAAAGTCATTATTGACTGGTCTGTTAATGTTTATTGAGTATAAATGCATATGTTTATTCTGAATATTTTCCACTCTGATTCACCATTAAGTCCTTCATTGACCCCATATTTCTCAACTATGTTCTAAGAATTAACATAGAATCGATAAATAAACATATATACAATTAATTATTGGAAGAGGAATACAAAGTAAACATTCCTTAGGTTCTTACTGTTGAGGAAAACCAGACCAGCACCTCAAGAGATAAACCCCATGACACTGAACAAAAACTGCTGTTGAGTTTCTGGTCCCAGAATGTTTGGGCTCTGTGAGCAGGATTATTCACCTGCTGGTAACCACTGACAGATTGAAACCCCTCTTGGATGAGCTGTCTTGGTATTTCCATCTTCCTGGCCTAACTTCTTTATAGTTTAGCATTTCCTCCTTGACCCAAATTCCTGTGTTCTAAAATATTCTTCAATAGAAATTTACACTGGGCTCTGGTACTCTGGCTGAAATCACATTCAATCTTGGTAGAAACCCTGAGTTTCATGGCGCCATCTGTATACTTTGTATTTTAGAGAAACACAGGAAATTGCAACTACAAGGAATTTTGTGGAAGTATTAGTAATAGAAAGAAAGATGAGTAACAGTAGTAGCACAGTGGTAATAGCGGTGGGATTCTAGTGATAGAAAAGTGTAGTAGAAATTATTGTGTTATGGATTGCATTGTGTCCTCCCAAAATTCAGATCTTGAGGCCCTAAAGCCCAGTAACTCAGAATATGAAGATATTTGTATTTGAAGATAAGGCCTTTAAAAGGGCGATTAAGTTAAAATGAGGCTGCGAATGTGGGTCCTAGTCCAATCTGACTGATGTCCTTATAAAAAGAGAAAAATTGGACACACTGAAAGACACAAGGATGCCCGAGTGGAAGAAAAAGGTCACATGCATATGGTTCGTTTTCCATGTCAATTTGTCTGAGCCACGGCCCAGATATTTGGTCAGACATTATTCTGGGTGTTTCTGTGAGGGTGTTTTTGAATGATATTTACATTTAAATAGGTGAATTTTGAGTAAATTGCCCTTCATAATGTAGGTGGGCCTCATCCAATCAGTTGAAGGCTTGAATAGAACAAATGTTGACCTTTCCCAAGCAAGAAGGAACTCTGCCAGTCAACTGCCTTTGGACTTCATCTGCAACACTGGCTCTTTTTGGTTCACTAGTAGACTGCCTTTGGACCAGAAATGCAACTCTTTTCTGAGTCCCCAGCCTGCTATCCTTCACCGTCAGATTTTGAACTTGCCAAGCCTCCATAATTGCATGGGCCAATTTCTTAAAATAAACCTCTTTCTGCTGAAATTGTTTTCTTTTTTTTCAGCAACATGGGTGGAACTGGAGGCCATTATCTTAGGTGAAACAACTCATATACAGAAAGACAAATGCTTATGTTCTCACTTTTGAGTGAGTGCTAAATAATGTATACATATGGAAGCAGAGTGTGGAATGATGAGCAATGGAGACTCAGAGTAGTGGAGGAAGAAAGGGGGTGGTGGATCGTGGGGGATTGCTTGGTGGATGCAATGTGTATTTCTCACCAGTAATGAATGCACTGAAAGCCTTGACATCACCACGATGCAATATATCAATGTAGCAAAAATGTGCTTGTATCCTATGAATATATACAAAATAAAAAAAAAATAAGTAATTTTAAAAAACTCTGTTTCTATATATATGCTCATCCTATTGGTTTTTTTCCTCTGGAGAACCTTGACTAATAGATATGTGAGGACACAGTGAGATGGCAGCCATTTGTAAGCCAAGGAGAGGGGAGAAATCCTTAAACCCACTGACACCTTGATCTCAGACTTCTAACCTCCAGAGCTGTGAGCAAATACATTACTGTTGTTTAAGCTATCTAGTCTGTGGTATTTTGTTATGGCAGCCTTACCAAACTGATACACACTGTACGTAGTATGGTGGTTACAGTAGGTAGTACTGTAGTAATACTGATAACATTGGAAGGTAGTAGTAATGTAGTAAGGCAGCAGTAGAAGTAGAGTAAGACAGTTGTGAGCATACAGTAAGGTAGCAGTAGTGTCATAGGGTAATAGCAGTAGTTAGCATGTATAGTAAGAACAATAGACGTGTAGTAAGGTGGTAGCAATGTGTTATGGTAGTGGTAATGTCATAGGGTAATACTAGTGCAGTAAGTAGTAGTAGAAGTATATTAAGAATAGTAAAATTTAAGCCTGGTGTGGTGGCTCACGCCTATAATCCCAGCACTTTGGGAGGCCGAGGTGAGAGGATTGCCTGAGCCCACGGGTTCGAGACCCGCCTGGGCAACTTGGCGAGACCTCATCTCTACAATAAATCAAAAAATGAACCGGGTGTGGTGGCGTGTGCCTGTAGTTCCAGCTACTCAGCAGGCTGAGGAGGAAGGATCGCCTGAACCCAGCAGGTCGAGGCTGCGGTGGCCGTAAGCATGCCACTGCACTCCAGTCTGGGAGACAGAGTGAGACTCTGACTCAAAAAAAAAATGAATAGTAAAAATATACGAAAGTAGTAGTAATGTAGAATGATAGTAGCAGCGTCATGAGGCAATAGTAGTGGTATAGTAGGTAGTAGCAGAAATGTAGTAAAGTGTTAATGATGTAGTATGATAGTGTTTTAAGATAGTAGTAGTGAAGTAAGTTTACAGTAGATGTGTAGTGAGGTGGGAGTAGCAGTGTAGTGTCAGTGGGAGTAAGAACAGTAATTATTCTGCTGACACTGCGCCTGGCACTATACTAAATGCTACTTATAGCTTTATTGTGCTCCATGCTCACAGTGATAATGCCGTTCTTTTCTTCTTCTTCTTTTTTTTTTTTTTTTGGAGCCTCACTCTGTCACCCAGGCTGTAGTGCAGCAGTGGCATGCTCACAGCCACCACAGCTTTGACCTGCTGGGCTTTGGCGATCCTTCCACCTCAGTCTTCCAAGTAGCTGGAACTACAGGTGTGCGCCACCACACCCAGCTAATGTTTTGATTTATTGTAGAGACAAGGTCTCCCCAAGTTGCCCAGGCTGGTCTCGAGCCCCTGAGCTCAGGCAATCCTCTCGCCTCCGCCTCCCAAAGTGCTGGGATTACAGGTATGAGCCACCGTGCCCAGCCAATAATTCCTTTCTAATTGAAAGATACTTTGAAGAGGTGCTTTTATTTTTATCCTTATTTTACATATGAAGAAGATAAGCCTCAGGGAGGTTAATTAATTAGTCCAAGAGTATCCAGCTAGCGAGTGGCAGAACCAGGGCTAGAACCCAGATCCGCCTGGCTCCACAACTAGAAATCTTTATCAGTTTGTTCGTTTAATGTCTTCTTACAAATAGGAGGATATTAAGACTAAGAGAAATAGAGTTTATCTGTGGTCTCCCAGTTACGTCAGATTTGATGTTAGTTAAGTCTCATTGGGATTCATCCCAAGATTTCTTCCCAAACCCACTCCCTTAACAGCACATGAACTTTGTGATGTTATTTCTACAAAACAGTCCCATCTTTTCTTGCGGAAGCAAAATCAGAACTTCATATATAGAAATACTACTGTAGAAGAGTTTCTTCAGCAAAAACAATGAGGTTGACTTTTTCTCCAGGCAGGGAAGACCAGGATAGATGATCCAATAGTATCTGTTGGACCTGCTGTGGCTTCCATTTTGCTTTGCCAGTCGGAAGGTGAGGTGAGTCTTTTTGGTTTTGGTCAGACTTCATGTGACAAATCAGGCCTTGTCTGCAGTGCTCACCCTCTCGTCATCTTAGGAACATAGACTCCTTAGGCATGAGTAACTGCCCGTCTCTTTTAAATTTATCCAGATGGAATAGTTCTTTGGCTTGCTTCACTCGGTACAAGTATGTGCACCATCATAAATGGATCCTAAGACCTAAGCAGAAACCTCTACTAAAAATATTAAATATTTAATCCCAAGAACTTCTCACCTTTGTCAACCCCTTGATAAGTTTGTCAACCCCTTGATAAACATAAGATCAGTTTGAACTCTGAGTCCAGGGGGAGAGCCAATTTTTCTACTTGTCTTAGTTGCTGTTTCTCCAATGTCAATCATCAATGTGATTAACAATATTATTTTAAAATTGAGCTCTGATTTGCATGGCAGTTTTTAGAAATTATATAATTAAGCCTGCAATCATTACTGATAGTTATTTAATTAGTTATTCCCTCTCTCTCTGAAGTCACTTGATTTCTTCTTGGAGTTTGGAAATAACGAATTAAATTCAAACAGATATCTAAGGTTTTGAGCAGCATGTTTGCTTAAGTAAGTGAATGAATAAATGAATGAATAAATAGAAGGCTCCCAGGAACATATTTTGTATTTGACAAATACACATAAACTTCTCTGCTTTTGGGTAAGTAAGCACCTAATGTGACAGATTCAATTTCTTTCTATTTGTGATCCTCAGACAAAAACGGCATGGAAGAAATGTACATGAAACAAATCAAGCAGTGCACTCTTTTCTGCTATAATTCTACAATGGTCCTTTCTTCTCCCATGCTTGTTTGTAACTTATCTATCCAAATTTAAGCACAAAAAAAGCTACAAGTAGTCAAAATTGCTATGTTGCCCAGAAACTATGCAGTATACTCTTTGTCTGAATAAACCTACAAGAAATGGTTTAGCCGGTCATGGTGGCTCACTCCTATAATCCCAGCACTTTGGGAGGCTAAGGTGAGAGGATTGCCTGAGCTCACAGTTTCGAGACCAGCCTGGGCAACTTGGCAAGACCTCATCTCCACAATCAATCAAAAAATTAGCTGAGTGTGATGGCGCATGCCTGTAGTTCCAGCTACTTGGAAGGCTGAGGCAGGTTGAGGCTGCGGTGGCCATGAGCGTGCCACTGCACTCCAGCCTGGGCAACAGTGAGACTCCAACACACACAAAAATAAATTAATAAATGCGTTCAACCTCAAAAAAAAAAAAAAAAAAGGGAAAGAAAAAGAAAAGAAAAGAAAAAAAAAGAAAAGAAAAGAAAAGAAAAATGGTTTAAGGGAGCTGCTACATCCAAGGCATTGTTCTCAATGTAGGAGGTTACATTTAGGCCTGCTTTAAATTTTCTTTCTTTGAAATAGTGAAGTAGATACCAGCTGGTTGTTATGTTCATACACACATAGCGGTATCTAACAAATTACCTTATTTCTCTTAATATGAGATTATGAATAAAAACCCAGTTACACATATTCTATGGTCACTTGGCATCAACTAGGATCAGAAGTCCCGAGGGGGCCTTGTAGGGCCTGTATGCAGGAGAAGATGGGCAGTCCTGTATTTTTAGTGTGAGTGACCAAGGGACAAGTAGAGCAGCCTGAATCATGTGGCTATTCTAGGACTAGAGCAAAAAGCCAAAGAGAGAGCCCAAGATTTGACAGAGTGCCCAAATGCCCAACAAGGCTATATGCGCCTGGGAGTATACGGGGGTGGGAGGGGACAAGAATTCCATCTTGTGCATACAGAAAAAGCAAAGGGGTGGGGAAGCAGACCCTTAAATGAAGAAGAAGTGTATGACTGGAAACTCCTCCTTTACTCCACAGCGCCCCCTTGCTAGTACCTCTGCCACACCCTCTCTGGCTCAGTTTTAAAATGACATCCGGTAAAGCGCATTACTAAGTTGATGCTTGTGTTTAATCAAATAGCTCAACATTCATTAACTTGGTTCTACTCCAAGTACTTACTGGATTAAACACACCCAGAAGCTGTGTTGCTAGTGCACTTTGTGTCATTGCTTCTGCAGTCACTCTAGGTTTTGAGTTATAGGCACTCAACCTTGATGCTGTTCAAAGTCAAAAATTAAACCTACTAATAACTTTATCTTGAATCTGTCAGAAGCCTTTTCTAACTCTTGCCTTCCCCCAAAACTTGGGTATTCATTGGATCCCCATAGCATGCTTTGCTTATCCTCAACATACTCTGAACATATTATATTAAAGTCATTTATTTACTTAGCTATTTCCTATTCTGGACTGAGTTCTTTGAAAGTGGAAATGATGTCATTGCAGTGTCTAATTTCAAGCATAGAGCTTGGCAGTAATTAGTGCTTCATAAATGGTAGTTGACTATAAATTGACCGAAATATAAATAGGGAGATCTTGAAAAAAATCTAAGGAATCCTATCTACTTTTGAGTAATCAACAGTTCTTTTCATATCAGGAATCTCTTCAGCCCAAGAAGTATTATCAGAAGGGAATGACATTTTTATGAACTTGAACTCAAAGAGAATGAACTTTCCAAAATGTATGTCTGTACTTTGGTTCCAGTTCTGATTAAAAGCAAGAGAAACAGAAATACTGCATGCCCCAATCTCTCTCAGACATTGCTATACCTGAAATCTGCAGAAAATTAGTAAACTCTAAGGAAATTTTCTCCATGAAGCATCTCTAAAAGTAGAGGCTAGTGAATACAGAGAGTACCTGCAACTCCCTTTTAATTTTTATTCAACTCCCTTTCTGTATTACACAGCTGAGTATTTATATATGTGTATTTGTAATTTTAATTATCTTTAATTTTCTTTTTTATTATTATGCAAAGAGTGTTCTGATAATATATTAGTTTACAGAGTTGTCATAACAAAGTACTACAAATGAGGTGGCTTGAATAACAAAAATGTATTGTGTCACAATTCTGGAGGATAAAAGTCCAAACTCAAAGTGTTGGAGGGTTGGTTTCTTCTAAGGACTGTGATGAAAGGACCTGTTCCAAACCTCTTTGCTTGACTTGAAGATGGCCATTTCTTTCTATGTCTCTTCACATCCTCTTACTTCTGTGTGTATCTTTGAGTCCAAATTTCCCCCTTTTATACAACCATCAGTCATATTGGATTAAGGCTCATCCTAATGACCTCACTTGAACTTGATTACCTCAGTAAAGAATAAGGTCATGTTCTGTATTACTAAGGATTAGAACTTCAATGTATGAATTTTGAGGAGACACAATTCAATCCATACTCAGTTTATCTGCAACTTACTGTACATTAAGGTAGAATCATGATGAAACTAAAGGCGATATGAGTATCTCTCAAGAGATCCTGAAATTGGAAGTAAGTGCAGGGAGTAGTAAGAATTTAGATTATCTCCTTTTGAGGAAGTGGTTAGTGTGTCTTCAGCAAAAGAGTTACATGATGTTTTATGGGGGGCATTTTAGAAGGAGGCATATGCATGAAAAGAACATGTGGGGGAAGCAAAAGGGTACAAGCTGTGTGAGGAGTTATGGCCACTAGGAGCATTCCACCTCACCTTCCTTTGGGGACTTCACCCATCTCTCAGTCTCAGATCACCTGGTTGATGCTGCATACTTTCCCCAACCCATGGGAACCTATGACTAAAGCTAAGCCTGCTGAGTTCTTTCTCTGAATATTGAGCAACTTGTGGACAAAACAGCAACAATGGTTGATGGCCATTTATTTATTCCAGCAGCAGCAGCCTGAAAAGAAGGTCAGTAGTCCTAGTTTCTACTTTGTTTTTTTCTGAGTTTGTTTCTACCTGTAGATTTTGGATGCTATCTGACATCTTCATAACAAAATCCCTTTTCCTTAGCTGGGGTTGATTCCTGATGCTTTTGATTGAAACATATGAATTGATATTCTGTTTTCTAGAAATAATACTTGGTCTTTTTAGGATTTATATACATTGCCCTAATGGACTCTGAGGTAAAAGGAAATATTAATAGATTCCCCAAATAGGCTTTTTTAAATGTCTCTTTTGGAAAACAGAAAAATAGATATATGGACATACATATATGTGCTACATAATACATAATTTTAAATATATTTATAATATATAAAATATATGTTGAAATATCTGTAATATATTATAAATATATTTAAATATATAATATAAATTTATTTTTCTTTTAAAATCTTAAAACAAACATTCTTGGCTGAGAATTGTTTTGTAGAAAAAAGTGAAAGAATGCCATGCTAGGGAATAATACAGAAATGCACACATACCTATTACTAGTATTCTTCACCCCTATACACACACACACACATACACATGACAAAGAGGTTTTTTATTGAGTTATAATGATAAGCTTAGGACTCAGTTTAATGCTTTGATTAGAAACAATATTGTGAATATATTAGTGAATCTACTAAAGATTAATTACATGGCCGGGCATGGTGGCTCAAACCTGTAATCCCAGCACTTTGGGAGGCTGAAGCGAGAGGATTGTCTGAGCTCAGGAGTTCAAGACCAGCCTGGGCAACTTGGTGAGATCTCATCTCTACAATAAATCAAAAAATAAGAGCCGGGCATGGTAGTGCATGCCTGTAGTTCCAACTACATGGAAGTCTGAGGCAGAAGGATCGCCTGAGCCCAGCAGGTTGAGGCTGCGGTGGCCATAGCGTGCCACTGCACTCTAGCCTGGGCAACAGAGTGAGGCTCCTACTCAAAAAAAAAGAAATAATAATAATAATTACATCTGTGTATATGTGAAGAACAACAATGAAATTTTGTTTAGAGTAATATTGAGAGACATATTGCCCTGTCAGCTTAAAGCAGATCCAATGGAAGCTTACAGGTATCTATCAAGAACTTAACAACAAGCCAAATATTTATTGAATGCTTCTCTGCAAATAAAAACTGGACTCAGAGCTCATGCAATGCAAAAACATGTGAAATCTAAAAATACTTGTGAAATCACACCATATTTTCAATTATTCTTGGGCACTAATGCTATCAATAAAGGTAAACTTTTTTATCCTGACACAAACCGACAGGCCTTCACCACAGAATCTAAGGACTATTTCTTGAGCTCCTCATTTTTCCTTCTCTGAATTTTAATTGATAGTTGAGCTTTAGCTGTGCGATGTGTATGATATTTCATATAAAGGAGTATGGGCAATCTTCATAGAGATTTAAATGGGTAATTATATGTAGGCAACCTGTCTAGAGAATTCTTTAAATTCTCTTCTCTGTTTTGCTTATTGTTATCTGACCTACGTTTCATGAGAAAAACATACATGCTGAATATGTTGGAAACGTAGTAGGTGGCAGGTCACATAAGAACTAACTGGAAAGAGGCAAAGTCATTTAGTCAAAGCAGAAAACCTACCCCTGCGCTAACTAGTTAGCTGGCTTTGGACATCACCTGGCCTCTGTGAGGCACAATTTTCTCCCTTGTGTAACGGGAATAGTAGCAATTTCTCCTCCATGCTTCTCATGGGGCTGTGTAAGTCTCCAATAAGAAAATATGGTAATCTCTTAAGTACTACACAAATATGAGTCACCACAGTCAAATGATGTCACAGGTTAGATGATTTATTCTGGAAAATTTTCAAAACTATTGCGGTTACTCTCTAAAAGTCTGAGTAGACAAAGAAAGCATTCATATAATTTTATCTTTCAGAGGGGTGTGGGAGTGAGGGGGAGAGAGGAGCTAGAGGAGAGAGTCCAAGTTGAATACATGAAATTTGCAACACACAATAAAATGCAGTGGACGGAAAACCTTTGAACAAGTTGACTGCATTTTCTTCATTCTCTTCATGATCTGCTTGCAATAGATTTTTCCAGATTATGCCCAAAGCAAGAAAAGACACCGAATAATCTGGGTAGATTTGAAAAATAACCTCTAAAAAAAAAAGAAGAATGCATGAATGACAGGTCCCTGGAAAGGAAATTTAATATAAAACAAAGTGTATCTCTCACTGTCTGAAATAGAACTCAACCATTTTATAACTTCAACCTTCATAGTAATCTTAAGCTGATAATTAGACTTGGAGAGAAATCTTATTTATAAACTAAGACATATTGCTCTCCTTCCACTCCTCTAACAAGAACAGAAAGTCTGAGTCATAAAATAGAGGACCTAGCCACTAATTAGAATTTAAGATTTGTCATTTCTGTGGAGCCAATTTTTAAACAGACGTATTTTTTTTAAAATTCTAGGCATTTAATGCCTGATATTTTTGAGGAATATGTTTGTGTCTGTGTACTGGAGTATTCTTACATGGGTTAAGTCTGTGTTTTTGGTGGTTCATACTCTTTAAACACTTCAGTCGTAACCAAATTCACCCACCATATCATTTTCTGGCCTTGCTAAGAGAGGCAAAACCACCAGACAAGTTATTTTTGTTTTTCTGTGTCCTGTCCCAGTTCCCAAGTTTTCTACCTCATTGGTTAGTGGCTGGATTTTATTTACCTGGCTTGGAAAAGTCAAACATGACAAAAATGTAATTAAAAGTGTACCTGAGCAGATATTTATACTCTGAATTATAACGAAAAGTGGCTCTTTTACTAAGTGTGGCCATCTGAGCACTTGACCTTATGTGTGAAATACTTAAGCTTTCCTATTCATAACCACAAATTTATATTTACTTACAGTCAGAGACAGGCTTTTAATACTTAGAGAGTCAACCAATAAAGTGGCCCCAGTTGTCTCCGTGTTTTTGCTATTGCCCATCTTTTTTTGTAAAATTTTTTTCATCAAAATGCTTGAGCCAATTTTCCTTATGGAGCTGCCAATTACCAATGATCTTTAAAGCATTAAAATGTTAATACTACAAATGGAAGCTACCCACCTTATTATACTTAGAACTTCACAAATTCTTCCCTGATAATGACGCAAGTACTGTTTAATATAAATGCTCCCACTAGCCTGTACAAAAGGAAAAAAGCAAGATAATAATAAATAATGAATTATTTGAGAGTAAGTATATAAACGATAAGCCCTGATGCACAGACTTAGGGTATAAAGGTGTTCATATTTTTTTTTTTTGTTTGTTTGTTTTGGATTGGAGTCTCACTCTGTCACCCAGACTGGATTGCAGTGGCTGCTCCCGGCCAC